>JAOTRH010144347.1:0-13629 GCA_034768845.1 Heliamphora exappendiculata | reverse complement strand
TTGAAAGCTTAATAAAGATGTATTTTCTGGATCCCCGAGCATGTATTTTATTTCGGCGTTGGATATTCTCCCAACAGAATCACATATTCTAAAAATTATATGTTATTTTGTCTTAATTTATTAAGAATTATTAAATATATTTTGAGATTTTTGTATCTTAAAATTTTAAATAACTTAACAATTTTTTATTAAAAAAGAGAAACGTCTAATTTTCAATATAAACAATTCCTACTCACTAGCACATGTGTTTGGGACGGTAATTTGTAGCCAATTGGGTTTTTTTTTTTTTGCACTTTTTTTATTCTTTTTTTTAAATTCTATACCTTTTCATTTTTTTCACGATAAAAGAAATTTTAAAAATTTGTCTGGCTGGGATAAATTTTAATGAAATTCACTAAAAATTTGACTTTTTTGTTTTATCTAAAAATTTTTATTTCTTAGTCATTTTTTTTTACTTTGATAATTCTTAACGAAGAGAGAGATTTAAAAATTATACCCGTTTGATATACCATTAAATAAGATTACGTAAGACGTTAAAGCCATATAAAAGAATATCCAAAGTAGGAGAATGGGAAAGCCAAATCATTTGAACAACTCTACATATTATGTAGCATTATGTTGTACATAGTATTTTTTACTTAATTATATAATAAAAAGTATTTCAATTAGAATAATATTGATCTATTTTCGTAATTATTATAATAACAATACTATGGTGATCATGTTTTAATGACTATATATGAGCACCACATTGTGTGGCATCTTATGTGTGGTACATGTGGTACTCAAATGTAGTTACCATAGCATTACTCTTATTATAATACAAATATGATTCATTTAATGTGTATTAATTTTTTTTTA
The DNA here is from genome assembly GCA_034768845.1 of Heliamphora exappendiculata. NCBI lineage: Eukaryota > Viridiplantae > Streptophyta > Magnoliopsida > Ericales > Sarraceniaceae > Heliamphora > Heliamphora exappendiculata. The sequence continues at coordinate 12,768 of JAOTRH010144347.1, read as the reverse complement.
ATTTAAAAATATGATATAAACAATACCAAATAATATATTAAAATACCTAATAATTTAGCCGATCAAGTGCAGCTGCAAAGGTTGGTACACAAATTGACCATTAAATACTCCACCAGTGTTGGAAAAATAGAGTAAATAATCAGACTGCACCTACAAAGGTTGGTATCACATTTTTTTCTTGAGCATTAAATTCCCCATCGTGGAGATTAAGGAGTATGAATATGAAAGTAATTATTTGGTGGTTTCATAATATTATATGACAATTTTACATAGAATTTTTATCTATGTTGTAATAATAAATTTTACGATAAGAATATGAGTATCGGATAACTCATCTTTCTCGAGTGATTAAGATATAAGAGATAATTCATATAGTGAGAATTATAATTATTTATTTGTTAAGAATATTATGTAACATCGTCTACCTAAATACCTAAAAATTTACCATTAACTACAAATCATTAATGGGGATAACTAAATTTTCAAAAGGCAATATTATTTACACTTTCTTTTTCTTTAGCCACTCACAAAAGAGATGCCAGAGACTAAAATTAAGTGCATCATTAATTAGAGTATGCTTTTGATTAAGTGTATCATTATAGGTATTTCCAGTAGTGTGTACTTCAAAAAAATAAAAAGATTATATAATAATACAGAATAAGTGAATTACTTTTGTTTTTTACTTAGACTGTTTGTTTTAATTGATAAAATATTTTATGCAATTTTTGTTGTTTTGTCGGATAAAAATAACGTAAATTTTGTTTTTTGTAAAATAATTTCCATTAAAGAACTAAAAATAATTTATGTAAAAAATAAATTAATCATTTTTGGTGTCAACGGATGAAGTGATTGTGGCAATAGTAGGAGTGGTGGCAGCAGTGGCAAAATGGCATGGTGGTTATGGTGATAGTGGTGGCAGTTGTGGCACTGGTGACGACTGCGGGCAGCAGTATATGGTGGTGACAATGACGGCAATAACGTTAATTATGATGAGCTATGGTGTTTGTGATGGCATGCATGTATGGTGTTGGGAAGGAAATAGTGGTTGTGGAGTGGTGGTGGTGGGGTGATGGACTGTATTAAAATAGTATCGTATTTTTTTAAATATATTTTTTATGTATAATTAAATACTAAAAAATAAAAAAAAAATATTTTTTATAAAATTATTTTATATAAAAATTATTTTTCATTGTAAATATTGTATATTAAAACAAACGAAATCGTAGTCAATAAAAATAAATCAAACATTAATACTATTTTCGACCCATTCTTAATTCTTGTGAGAAAATTTTTCATTGGCTTTCCAAAGGATTCTCACAATTAGGCCTCGTTTGGGAATTGATTTTAAGTAAATTTTTTTTGGCTTAAAACTGAAAAAAACAGAAGTCTCCTTTGAAAATTCAATGGTTTTTTAACCTTTTAACCTCTTTTTTAACATAAAATAGTTTTATATTTTTTTAAAAAATATACAAAAAAAATTACGTAAAACTTTTGCTTAATATTGTAATAATAAATTTTACGATAAAAATATGAGTATCGCATTACTTATTTTTATTGAGTGATTAAAATATAAGAAATAACTATAATATAAATTATAATTATTTATTTATTAAAAATGTTAGGTAACACTTTCCACACATAATACCTAATACTTTGCCATCAACTACAAGTCATTAATGGAAGAACTAAATTTCAAAAAAGCAATATTATTTACACTTTCTTTTTAATTAATAATTTCTTTTTCTTTAACCACTCATAAAAGAGATGCAAGAGACTAAAATTAAGTGCATCATTAATTAGAGTATGCTTTTGATTAAGTGCATCATTATAGTAATTCACGGAATAAGTGAATTAGTTTTGTTTTTTTGCTTTAGACTCTGTTTATTTTAATATAAAATATTTTTTAATAAAATACTTTATGCATTTTTCATTATTTGGTTTGATAAAAATGACATAAGTTTTTTTTGTAAAATATTTTTCATCAAATAATCAAAATTAATTTATATAAAAAAGAAAAAAATCATTTTTAGTATCAACGGATAAAGTAGTAGTAGTGGGATATGGTGTTTTATGATGGCGTGGATGGTGGTGGTGGTGATGGACTATATTAAAATAGTGTCGTATTTTTTTTAAAACATATTTTTCATGTATAACTAAACACTAAAAAAATAACAAAGAATAAAATTATTTTATATAAAATTATTTTTGATTGTAAATATTTGTATATCGAATCAAACGGAACTTAGTCAATAAAAATGAATCAACTTAATATTATTTCCTACCATTCTTAATTGGGTTGGGCTTTTCTCCAGTCTTTAATGGGACTATATTGGTTTAGTCAGAACATTTTTTTGATCTAAAATGAACCTATTTTAATTATTTAAACTGTTTATTTTATTATTTTGAAAGTATATATTATTATTGTAAAAATTTAAATTGATTGAATATCGTTAAATATCTTAATAAATCACATTGTGTTAATAAAAAATAAACTGTGATATTTATTTACTATTCATTTATTGACATAATGTTAAGATAGTTAACGATATTCAATTCAATTTTTTACAACAATAATATATACTTTAAGAATAATAAAATAAATAATTCAAATCATTAAAATAAAATTATTTTGAATAAAAAAAATGGTCCTACTGAAACCAATTCAATCCTACAAGGGAATGAAGAGAAGCCATTTCCTTCTTAATTCTTGTGAGAAATTTATTCCTCTTCCTTTCAAAGAATTCTCACAAGGCCTTGTTTGGAAACTAATTTAAATTAGATTTTTTATTTTTTGGTTAAAGCTAAAATGGTCAAAAGTCTCGTTTGAAAATCCAATAATCTTTTAATCTTTTAACTTTTTTATACATAAAATAGTTTTGTATATTTTTAAAAAATATCAAAATTTTTATTATACACATCTATTTTTTATAAAAATTATATTTTAAAAATCTATTCGTCAAAATCTATCGAACCTGATCTCTAATATTGAATAAAAAATTATGAATTATTTTTTTAAAAATATAACACCTTTAAGTCAAGCGTTTTTGTTTTTTGATTTAAAATTATTTTAAGTTAATTTTTTTAACTTATTATTTTTTGGATTAAAATTATCCCTACAATTCAGAAAATAAACTTTTTATTTATATAATTTAATACAATTTTAAACAAAAAAACCTAATATAAAGTCTTGCTAAACGAGCCCAGTGACTACTTTCAAGCTCGTTTAACTCAGGTGCTCGTGGCTGTAGTTTTTCTGATCTTCCTTTATTTGGGAAACCTTTTTTTCTTTTTTTTTTCCCTTTCAAAACATAAGAAGAGTATAAATATATAAAATGCTATTTAAAAAGGCTCTTGAATTTTTTTTTCATTACGAAATAGATATAGGCTCTGTTTGGAATAATTGCTTATTTATTTGTTTAATATTGCTTATTTTGTTTTTAGTAAAAATATTTAATTATTTAGTTAAACTATCAGGCTTTTAGAATCATCTCACTGAGAGAAGCAAAAAAAGTAAATTTTTTTAATTAAAATATTAAAAAATTTTAGAAAAGACAAAAATAAATTAAAATAAGCTAATAAGTTAAATTTTATATTATTTGTTTTTATTTTTAATAAATTTTTTATATTTTTTAAATTTAAATTTTTTATTTTTTGAATTTATCTTATCAAAACGAATCAAAAAAATAAAAATATTTAATTAAAAAATTAAAAAAAACTTAAAAAATAAAAAACAAAACAAAATTTGTGACATTTAGACTAAAGAAAGCACCGCACGCACACAACAATAATGCTATGAATTTAAAAAATATCTAAAAATTTATTTAAAAAATAATTTAAATAATTAAAATTTATATTTAATTAAACACCTTTTAAATAAATTTTAACTATTTAAATTACTAATTTTTAAATTTATTTTTTTAAATTCATAATATTGCTGCGCACACAATGCAAAATTAATAAATAATAGCCAGTATCACTTGAGAGTCCTCGACGTTACACAATCCATGGATCGTGATGCCAAGTTGACATTGACATTCGCTCTTCTGGTCCGTCCGATCAACGCAACCGCGAAAACCCTCCCCGTCTCACCGGCCGACTCGTACGCGTCAGATCCAGGCCCTCACTTCCCTCAACACTCTCTCTCTCTCTCTCTCTCTCTCTCTCTCTCTCTCTCTCTCTCTCGGCATTTCTTAGACATCGGACAACCTTCTTCATCCTTCTCCTCCCACCTCTCTCTCTCTCTCTCTCTCTCTCTCTAGGCGCTACTTTACTCTCTCTTCCTATATCTATTTCTGTATCTATAGACTCTGTGCTGCATCTTCTTCATTAAGTTTCTCTTAACATTCTGCTCGGTAGGATCAAAATATGTTATGCATTTTACAGTCATCTCAACAATCGCTGCTTTAGTATGCCTAAAGAGTTTATTTGCCTTCAGAGTTGAGGTTTTTGGCGCGTTGAAATTGAATCTGTTCTGGTGATTCACGAGACTATGAGAGGTTGGTGCTAAACTATAAAAGGTGAGAATGTAATGACGGTCTTTGGATGAGCTTGTAGTCTTCGTTTCTGTTGAATCCTGGATCGCGAATAATCTACTCTCTGATTTTAAGTTGATGAGTTACTGGCATTGATCATTTGTTTGTGTTTATTCTGATGAGAAAAAATTGTTGAATTTGGCGAGCTGATCGGAAATGTCAAGATTTTCGCTTGCTTGGAATCTGGATATGGATGTAATTTCTATTTTATTCTAACATTCTAAAGACAATATTTGCTTTTGCTCTACAATTTAAATGCATACTCTACTATCTCGGATTATTTTTTATTCTGCTGTTTCTTTTGATTTCGTTATGTATATTGTTCATCGTGTGGCTTTATATTCCAAAATTGCTTTAATATGTCTATTGTTATGTTGTCTGCAAAAATTGTTTTTGTAGCTATTTTTATGAGAGAGTTTACGTGGACAAAGGACGAATTACTGACCGAGCACTTGCAAGACAGATAAAACTGAGTACTCAGTTTATTGACAATAAATTCTAAGTATTTAGATTGTTTATTCTTGTATCTTATCCTAGTTTGGTCGGTCATCCATAATTTGTGTAAGTAACATTTTTCTGTTTTTATTTATTGTATTGGTTTGTGGCGGTTTTTGTTTTCTGCAGAAACTGTTTTCAGCAACAGTTTTCTTTTTATTGATTTTTTTTCCCCAGCAAACAGATAAGAAAAAATCTGTTATAATTTTCTGCACAATTTTTTTTTTAAAAAGAAACAAAAAACACTTTTTTTCTGGACAGCTTTCGTGAACTGTTTCTGGGAATTCTGTACGAGATTATTTGAGCACTTCGAACTGTTGGAAAATTGTAATAAAAATAAAATATTATTTTTTATTTTATTCTAACAAATTCAGTTCTGTAGGACATATCAATTTTGAATATGATGCTTTAGTGCTAGTGTGTCTCTTTCATGGCTTTACATTTATCTTTGTTAAGCTCTTCCTGTTCTGAATGGTGTGTGGGTTACGTTCTACTTTTATTGTGCTTACATACTTATGCATGCAGGTACGTATATGAAATGCGCACACACAAAGAAGTACACTAAAATGTGGGATCCAAGTAGGGCCTTTGATGCCTTCCCTTCATGGAATTTCAATATAATGAGAGTGATGCCAATCGCACATCTCACTTTTTTTTTTTTATCTATAAAGTCTTTCTAAATCTGCAGGTTTTAACGAGGGAGGCCTTGCATAGCTTTCATTCCTCTTTGGTTTCCTCTTCGTCGTTGTTTGAGCTATCCTTTCCATGGAATTTTTAATACATCCTGGTTTTGACTAGAGTGGCAAGAGTTTGAAGAAAACCATTTCCCTTTTAATTGAGCTCTGATATTGATATCCATCAGTTTGATGTGGTTGGGGTTTGCAAACATCTGTTCATGCTGCAATAACCTCAAATTGTTGACATAGGATGAATTAAATGTTACATTAATAAGAAGTTTGTTCCTCTAGGAGATAATCACAACCATCATTTTCTCTATATAAAACTCTTTAAGGTTTATGTTTTACCAGTAATTGCAGCCCTTCAACTGCTGTTCTGGTCATTGTTTGACTTATTTTCTTCCATCTTGAATTCAGGACTGCCTTATTCATTTCATTTTCCATTGCCTAAAAAATTTATACTTCATCAAATTGTAGTAGTGTGTGGTTAATATTCCATTCAGTCTCCATTTAGACTGTACATTTGGCACATGGAAATTACAGATGCCCCTTGAACAAAAAAGTTTAGCAATGAACCTTTTTGGTAACTAGCAAGCTGCATCAGAATTTGGTTGGCCCCTCTGTTAGTTATACAAGCATATTTCCAGCATAGTTACAAAAGGTTCTCATTCTTTGATGGTGTGGATGAGATGTAAATAATGGTATTTTTGCCTCTATTTTTTCCCTTTTGTTCTTGATATGAATATAAAATTAATAAGACAGGAAAAAAATGGATACAATAAAGCAAGCATGATGTGTCCTAGCGGCATCCATTTAACCTATCTAGCTTTAGTGGAGTCGGTCATATATATTTCCTACCTCATAATTTCTCAGCAGACAACTTTGGCATATGGTGACACCACAATGGGTAAATATTCAACTGTTCATTGACTTAATATAGAATATGGCTCCTCTATTGTACAGGAAGTCTATGTGGAGTCCAGATATTATGTTGGCAATTTATGAAGGAGAAAACAGTTTAGTCAATATATTTTGTTTTGGCTCTTTTGGGCCTGGTTGTATGGGTAGTTAGGTTTGGTGCGTTGGTTTGGAACCCATGGTTGAAAACTGCCCTGTGGCCTATGCAAAGTTGTTGCTCTATTGCAGTTGAAGTGTAAAGAAAGAAAGTTTAGGATTTTTAGAGAAGAGAGAAGACAAGAAGAAGAAATTAGGGTTTTAGGAACGTAATCAGTTCCCTTTCGCTGACATCTATTTATATTAAATAAATATACCACACAATGATAAAAATTTTCTTAGTATAGAAAAAAAAGACTAACACTCCTTCTCAAGTTAGAGCATATAAGTTAAATATGCCCAGCTTAAAAGCACAAGTGAAAAAAAGACGAATGAGGCAAGGGTTTGGTGAAGATAGCGTCAAACTGATCTCTCAAATGAATGTAGGGAGTGATAATCCGTTTTTGCAGCAACAAGTTTCGGATGAAGTGACGATCAGTCTCAATATGTTTGGTCCGCTTATGAAAGACTGAATTATTTGCAATGAAAATTGCTGCCTGGTTATTACAAAACATCTGCATTTGGGCAAAAGGAGTAAGCCTAAAATCAAGCAGAACAGAGTGGACCCACGACATCTCAGAGGCAGTTTGAGCCATAACACAATACTCAGCTTTAGCACTCGAGCGAGCTACCACAGACTGCTTTTTACTCCGCCAGGTGACAAGATTTCCACCAATTAAAGTACAGTATCCCGATGTCTACTGTCAATTAGAATGACTACCAGCCCAATGAGTATCACTGAAGCCATCAATAAACAAAGTTTTCTCGGGCCGATCCAATCAAAACAATAGTACTAGTCGAAGAATGATGAACAAATACAAAGTGATGGGATGAGGAATGTCGAAAACCAAACTCAAGAACAACAGAACTGAAGCGATCAAACCAGGCACGAGGAGATTGCTTCAGACCATAAAGAGCCTTGCGTAAGCGACAAACATGATTCTTACTGCCAGACACAACATAGCTAGGTGGTTGAGTCATATAGAATTTTTCTTGTAGATCACCGTAAAGAAATGAGTTCTTAATATCAAGTTGATATAAAAGGCAAAAACGACTAACAGTAACAGAGAGGAGAATGCGAACAGAATTAAGGCGAGCGACCGGTGAAAATGCCTCTAAATAATCAACTACATAGATTTGAGTGTAGCCTTTTACCACGAGGTGAGCCTTAAGACGTTTGATAGACCCATCAGAAAGATATTTGATGGTATATACCCAACAACAACCAACAGTTTGTTTGCCTGAAGAAAGAGGAGTAAGTTCCCAAGTGTGATCCTGATGAAGGGCACTTATGTCCTCATCCATAGCTTGTTTCCAGCCATATATTTGACATATGAGAAGTTGGAAGAGAAACAGCTGACAAGGCAGTAGCAAAGGAAAGAAAGCAAGAAGAGACACGAGTATAGCAAACATATTAAGCAATAAGGTGTTGAGTACAAGTACGTTTATCTCGATATAATGCAATAGGTAAGTCATCACCACGAGAGGAAAGGAACAAAGTAGGAGCCTTCGACGGAGAAGATGCTAGGGTCGGGCTAAAAGAAATAATGGGCCGATCACTAGAGTGCTGATATACCTGCAAGGGGCAGGACGAGAGCAATGACATAGGAAGAGGTAAGGTCGGAGACTTCCCCTTACGACAAGAAAGAAGGTCAGAGGATTACTCTTGACCAAAAAAGGTAAAAAAAGAAGTAGACTCCAAGAAACTGACATCAGCACCGACAAAGCAACAACGAGATTCGAGATGATAACACATGTACCCCTTTTGAGTCCTAGAATAACCGAGAAACACACATTTACGGCCCGATGTCAAAGCTTATTAGGCCTAGAATCGAGTATATGAACAAAAACAACATAACCAAAGATGCGAGGCATAACAGAGAAGGGAGATGAAGCAGGGTATAAGAGGGAAAAAGGAAAATTCTGAAGAAGGACAACAGAAGGCAAGCAATTTATGAGATGACAGACAGTAAGAATGACGTCACTCCAAAAATGTTTCAAGACATGCATGTGAAAAAGTAAGGTACGAACAAGATCTAGTAAATGACGATGCTTATGTTCAACAACACCATTCTACTGAGATGTATGAGCACAACCATTTTGATGAATAATACCACGATCATCACAAAAAGAAGCAACAACAGACTGCATGTATTTTAAGGCATTATTATATCGAAAAACCTTAATACGCTGACTAAATTGTGTAAAAAATTTATTATAAAACTTAGTAAGAATATAAGGTAACTCCGATCTATTCTTTATCAGAAAAAATCAAGTCATACGCGAAAAGTCATCGACAAAGATAACAAAATACAAAATATCTATTAATAGTAGGAGTTCGAGAAGGACCCCTAAATGTCCGCGTGGACTACATCAAAAGACTCAGATGCACGACTATAAGTACTACGAGGAAACGAATTTACGGTGATACTTGCCAAACTGACAAGCGTCAAATTCTAATCTAGGCACGGAAGGCAAAGACGGATAGCTAACTTTAATTTATCCAGTGAGAGATGACAGAGGTGAAGATGCCACTGAAATGGAGAGACAGAATCACTCAATGCAGATGCAAGGGAGTGAGACGGTGGTGCAATTTCCAAGTAGTATAGGCCATCTTTCTTATGCCCCGAACAAATCATCTTATGAGCTTGGAGGTCTTGAAACACACAATAAGAAGAAGAAAATGTTATATAATAATTTAAGATTTTAGTTAATTGACTAACAGATAGCAAATTAAAAAAAAAAATCGGGAGCAAAAAGACTCAAAGATAAAGACAAAGAGGAGGTGGGATGAAGTACACGCCACCTATTAACTGGACGAGACGACTCATCAGTTAAGACAATATGACGGTGAGTGCGAGTCAAGTTATAAAATAAGGAAGAATTACCAAACATATGAGAAGTGGCACCAGAATCTATGACTGACCTAGGTAGGAGAAGAAACATCAGCACATGCAATGGTACTTGAGTTTGCTAAAGCAGCAGTAGAAGTGGAAGGATAAGTAATGCGTAAAGTTTGAACCAACTCACTAAATTGGGTGGTGAGTGTGTTATGAGAACCAGACGAAGATGCATCAGGGCTGCCGAATGATATAAGTGGCGGATACTAGAGAGTCCCTTTAGTGACATGTTAAGCAAATTAGGCTTATCATATTTTTTCCAACAGTATGGTTTTGAATGATTAGTGCCATCACAATGATCACATTTTCAATCACCCTAATTACCAGATCGACCACGACCACGTGAGCCACCCCGAGAAAACCAACCACCACGACCACCATTACTATTATTACAACCACTAACTGTGGAGACTAAAGCAGAAGCTTCGGAAATAGAAAGAGGAGATTGTGGAGCAGTAGACGAGTGGCCCAAAGGATGAACGTAAGAGTCGAGAATATGATCTTTGAATCCCCATAAGTCAGGATCCAAACCAAAAAGAAGAAAAGCAACTGTAAAATCCTCCCAATGACTTCTCTATTGCACTAAAACTGTGGTGAGAGGATGATGTTGCAACAGTTGATCCCACAAACTCTTCAAATTGCTATAATATTCAGCTAAAGGTTTACCAGACTACTTAGTGTTCAAAATTTGCCCATAAGGCTCATATATTCGTGAAACATTACTTTAGGCAGAGAAGGAGCTAGCAAGAGAATTCCAAATCTTTTTTGACGTATTATAAGACTCGACGGTAGTGGCAATATGGGAATCCAAACTATGTCACAACCAACCTATAATCATCGAGTCTATACTTTCCCAATCCACAAGTTTAGAATCGCCGAGTTGCAGGGGGGAGGTCAGTAATATAGCTGAACCGTCTCTTCCTTTTAAGAAAAATTTTAAATGCATAAGGTTAAGCCAAATAATTCAGTCAATTCAAACGCTTAGAGGAAACACAGATAATTGCAAGCAATTATGAAGCCAAATAATACTGATAGGACCAGAGAAGAAGTCCCAAAAAAAAGGAACCAAAAGAACAAACTAGAGCCAACAAAAGTTGTTATCGACTGGACGAAGTAAAAAAGAGAACCAGAAGAACAAACCAGAACCAACAGAAGTGGCCGTCGACTGGAAGAAGTAAAAATTACCATGAAGCTAGCCAAAGACAACCAATTGGATCAATAGCCAAAAGCAACCAGTCAGATCAATGGCAAGAGGTTTCACGGCAATCGCAAGGCAAAAAAAACGCGACCCAAAAATTGCGAAGCAAAATCGCCAGTTCACCACCAAATCGCAAAGCAAAGTCGCCGCTGACTGAGGAAGATGAGCCAAAACCACCGAAAAGGTTGAACACCACCAAATCAAGTACAAATCGTAACAAAACATGTAGTTTTGGCACTTATAGAGTAGATTTGGATGAATCGAAAAACACTGAGGATGTCGCGATGTGCAAATCAGATGCTAGGGTTTTCGAAAAAGTCGAGATGATTCAAGGGCTTGAAGAAGACATCAAATGACATCAAAAGATTCTGTAAAAGTCTTCATAATTACGAGAAGTATGAGACGAATCCATCCATGTATTCGCCGACCATCGGCGTTCGTACAATTGGTGATGTCACGCTGATGTTATCATATGACAGATTACGTCATCACACCGTTTTTATCTCCCAATACGATTCAGAATGATAAGGGTAGTTCTAGGATTGGATCAATGTTCTCATATCAAGTTAAAGTATAAAAAAAGTAATTTTAGGGTTTTTAGAGAAAAATAAGAGGGAATACACGGAGAAGAAATTAGGATTTTAGAAACGCAATCAGTCCCTTCTCCCTGACATATATTTATATTAAATTAATATACGACATAATGACAAAAATACCCTTAATATGGAAAAGAAAGACTAACAATTGCAATTGAAGGTAAACACTGCATGACCACTTGCCTTTAGTTTTTGGACAGTAAACAGTTATTCCCAGCGGTGCCAAACTAAAGTTGATTTGGAACACACTTTACTTGTTTTCTAATCAGAAATAGATTTTCAATACACAGTTTTTGGAGTCAGTTGGAGAGCACACGTGATAGGCTGCTTGAGCACACAGCTGTGAAAATCTGCAAAAGTAAAGCGAGGTCAGCTCATTTTGCGTTCAAAAAGGCACTCGAGCAGGGGTCACAACTCCTGAGAAGTCCGCTCACAGAGCATTTAAGCATGTAAGTCTCTGCATAACTGCTGTGATCTCTGCCCTATACGTGCTCGATAAGTACATTGGGCAAGAGCACTTAATATTACAGATTTAGTTTCCTTGTAAAAAGCCTATATGAAACTTGATTTTGTCATTGGCTGGGGCCTGGGATATCCTTTGACAAATTGAACAATTTGTTGAGTTTCCTTGAGTGATCTTGAGAGATTTCTTCATCTTCTTCGAGGATACTTTTGTGAAAACCTATGTTTCCTTCAATCTAGGAACTAGATTTTCATGATTCTATACACACTCATGTTCTAGAGTCTAGACTGATTTCTATGCACGAAAACCCACACTCATATTGATTGACATGTACAACTCTTGGCCATTGGTATCGGAGTGGTTTGCAAATGGAGATCAAAGCAAGGGCTTAGAGGTGGACTGGTGAATCAAAAGCAGCTAAGGTCATAACCACATGGAGTGGAGTACAAACTTGAGGAGCTTTGTGGGACACGCAGAGAGCTAGGTGAACCGAGTAAGGGATTAAAGTTCCTGACATATTGAGTATTGTGCTTCTTGGTCAAAAGTGGATTTTGAGTTGTGCTGTTATAGGGTTTTTTTGGGGTAAATTATTATGACCTTTCCTGATGTTTCCGACAAAAGCAGAAACACCCCCGATGGTTTTTGAAACGCGGCTGACATCCCTTTTGCTTTAGTATTTAGTTTCAAAATAACTCATCCATTAGTAACCGTCAAAGACAGTGACGGAAAATGATGAGATCAGCTTTAATTTTTTTGAAAATGCCAATTATACCCTTATACCAGGGTTCTAAATAACGTCCGTTACGTAACGGATCGGCCGTTACGTAACGGAATATTGGGAGGCCGATCCCGTT
>JAOTRH010144336.1:0-13629 GCA_034768845.1 Heliamphora exappendiculata | reverse complement strand
ATCACATTTGAATCATCTAAGATCAGCAGGAAAGCTACGCCAGCACAAAACGATGAGAACTATAAATATTCAATTTTCGACTGAAAAGAAAAGTTGAAACACTGCTATGGCATTGTGATTTAGGGTTTTGGTTTAAAAATAGGGAATTTAAGAGATGTTTAAAAAATGTTTTAACACCTTGAAAATCAAAAATTTGAAAACCCTTTTTATTAAAAAATGAAGTCGCCACTTGATTTTTGAAAAAAACAAAGATGAACAAAATGAGCCACTAATCTTTAAAATGGTAACGAGAGAATACAAGAGTTTGGGGATTAAGGTACGAATCAGAAAAGGTGTTAGCACCACGTTCGTCCAACCGTGCGGTTGACCTCTAGTAATCATAATTGGTTCTTAATTTAGATTTCTTCAGTGCATGCAAATATAGAAAATAGAGACAGAAAAAACATTCAAAACCAAGTAAGAAAAAATACATAACATATGTATATAGAACACCAAAAGAAACAAGTAGTAAAAGAAAATCCTAAGTCTTACGTCATCCAATTTCTAACTGAAGAATACATAAAGCAAATTGCATGGTATCACGAAATAACCTAAACTAACATAAATATGACATGATACTAAACCAAAAGAAATGTAATTCCAAAAATTCCTAGATTATAATCGCAATTGCATACAATATTGTCAAACAATCAAATATCTTCGAACATCCTAATTATCTCAATCATGATTCTAAACAAAGTAAAGAAACACATGCTCAAAAGTCACCTAATTACACTCAAATGGAGATCACAAGTTAATTACCAACAAAATAACAAAAGATGAAAAGGGAATTAAACTATGAAAGTGACAACTATCACAAAGAAATATAATAGTCGTTATTTAACTAGAAAATTTTAATATACGAGCAAAATATTAATGATTACGACCGTATGAATGTGAGTACACCAAATGTGACAATCATGATATTGTAAATCGTAATTGCCGAACATGTTGGCACTATTTTGATGGAGTCAATAGGAACAACATGCTAAGTGTGAATGCACAATGAATGTGCAATATGGATAAAGTAAAACTAAATTTAATTTTTATAACATGACTTTAACTCAACTTAACTAATAAAAACATACTGAAGCTGGCGTTTCAAGGTTTGGGCAATGTAGGTTCACTAGTTTGAAGGTTTTGATCATTTGGCTTGGGTATTGAGCTTAAATCGTTTCCTGAGAATCGTTCCAAAACAGCATTCCACTTGATTTCATCATCGAATTTACTCGGATCTACCTAAGATTAGGTAGGGTTAAATTGGGGTGTTTACAATTGTCCATCTTTAATATAACTTACATAGCAGTGCGTGATGCAAGCTATAACAAAGATTCAGAGACAACATTCATTTGATCGAGCCGTCAATCTTAGCTCACAAACACACAGGCATGCATATGATGTTGGTCGTACTCGAATTTTCATTGAACTGCCTACGTACCCCTTTGATAAGGATTATACCAAAACATAGTTCTTGGGGTAGATGCATATATGCAAGATGCAAAACATGATGCAGATACTAGTATGATCAAACAATACCTGAAAGATCGAGTCAAAATCTAAAGGGGTCACAATCAATCAAACAAGTCAAAGATCGAGTCAAGATCTAAGAGCTTAGCTGGAGATAAAATAATTAAATAGATCGAGTCAAGATCCTAGAAATTATCTTAACTGGAAAAGCAACAACGAATTAACTAGGTTGAGTCAAAACCTAAAAACCCAAGACGAAACACAGGATAAAAATAATTAAAAGTCAAGTCAAGGCTTAAAACTATTTTCATCGGAAAGCTAACAACGGATTAATAGGTCGAGTCAAGACCTAAAAATTCAGGACGAAACACGGGATAAAAATAATTAAAATTCGAGTCAAGACTTAAAACTATTTTCATCAGAAGGATAACCACGAATTAATAGATCGAGTCAAGACTTAAAAATTCGAGACGAAATACGGGAAAAAAATAATTAAAAACCGAGTCAAGGCTTAAAACTATTTTTATCGAAAGGATAACCATGAATTAATAGGTCGAATCAAGACCTAAAAACTCGGGAGTAAACATGGAATAAAAATAATTAGAAGCCGAGTCAAGACTTAAAATTATTTTCATCGGAAGGATAACCACGAATTAATAGATCGAGTCAAAACCTAAAAATTTAGGCCGAAAATAGGATAAAAATAATTAGAAATCAAGGCAAAACTTTTTAAAATTAATTTTATCGAGAAAAAACACTACGTTAAATACAACCAAAATAAGGTTTAAAATTATTTAAAAGGAAAACAACACATAAAACAAAATAATCAAGACAATGTTTAACAATATTTTTTACATAAAACAAAACACCCACACAAGACTCAAACATCCCCCCAAGGAGCATTAAAAACCCCAAACATAATCACTACACATAAAAACACGTGCCCAGCCACTCCTAATGTGGCGGTCGCCAAGTTCAACGTATAAGGTGAGTAATATGACCGTTGATAAGGTGGCGAGCGCCGGAATAATTTCAAACGGATATGGCGATCACCACGTGGCACTTCACCAACATAGCGGTCGCTACCTTGTATTCCTAGCACCCCCAAGACCCCTAGGACGCGCAGGTTAGGCCTCATTCGCAACCCATTCCTTCTCTCTCTTATCTTCTTGCTCTCTCAGACTCTCTCAGCACTCTCTTGGTTTCAAGCTTTTATCGATCATCTTCCTTTTCTTTTTCTGTTATCCCACTGACATGACCAGACCTAGACGAGGCGGTGACATCTTTAGGGCACTGCGAGGACCTTCTGTGAGTGAGAGGTCTTCCATGGGCATTCTTGGAGGCACGACCACCAGCGTTCCTGCCAGTAGGGTTTCCTCTATATAGCCTTCCACTGCATTGGGGCGATGGATGCTTTTGCTCTTGAGGCAGAGCGAGCTCTTCGTCAGGCTACTGAGGATGAGGCACGAGCGGCTGCCGAGACACAAGTAGTAGCAGTAGAGCAGGCAGCTGCTGATCAGGAGGCTACAGATGTGGCTGAGGTTGCGGGTTTTCTAGATCCACACGCCGGCGAGGGTATTCCTACACCTTTTGACCCACACATGTACACCCTTGCACCCCACCGCCAGGGTTCTATCGGGATGAGGCAGTACGAGCCTCCGACTACTGTAATTGTTAACAACCTGCTGCTTTGCGAGCCCGAGCAGCATCTTTCATTTCTGTGACTTTCAGTAGGTTCTCTTGTCCTTTCCTTTAGTATCAAAGCATGCTTTACGTTTATCATCTCGAACATAAATGCATATCTAAGATCCAATGTGACTTGTTATTTTGCAATGTGATGTATATGATAATTGCCTCAGTTAAACATGCAATATTGAGATATGTAAATGAACTGGACATACTTAACATAATTAAAAAGATAAATCCGAACATCGAATCAGAAACTAGCTAGGTACCTGTGCAAAAGAGATATTGGATAAAGCGTATGGACACTAGGATTGGGATTTTGATGCTAACAAAGAGAGGTGGTTTATTTTTTTTTTTTTGAAAATCACAAAAATCTAAGGGGGTGGTTTTTCATTTTTATTTTTTAGAAAATCACAAAAAATCTAAGGGAGTGATTTTCCACTTTTATCTTAGAAAAATCACAAAATCTGAGGGGGTGTTTTTTTTTAATTTTATTTAAAAAATCACAAAATCTGAGGGGGTGTTTTTTTTTAATTTTATTTAAAAAATCACAAAATCTAGGGGTCGTTTTTCATTTTTATTATTTTTTATTAGAAAATCACATAATCTAGGGGCTTTTTTTATTTTTTTATTTTTATTTTATTTTATTTATTTTATTTAAAAAAATACAAAATCTATGGGGTTTTTTTTTTCATTTTAATTATTTTTATTTTATTTTATTTAGAAAATCAAAAATTCTAGGGGATTTAGAATAAAAATTTTCCTAGTTTACCAGGGCTTAGGGTGCCTAATCTTCTAGGGCTTGAAAGAATCGAAGGGTCGTCACATACACACGAACCTAGGGTTGAAAGATTTACCTGGTGTACCAGAGTCAAAGGTGCCTAGTCTTCTAGGGCTTGAAAGAAGCAAAGATTCGTCACATAGACACGAATATAGGGTACAAAGATCTACCTGGCGCACCAGAGCTTAGAGTGCCTAGTCTTTTAGGGCTTGAAAGAACCAAAATATCATCACACATGCACAAACCTAGGGTTGAAAGAGGTGCCTAGTTTTCTAGGACATGAAAGTATCGAAATGTTGTCACACACACACACAAATCTAGGGTTGAAAGATTTGCCTGCCTCATCAGGGTCTAAGGTGCCTAGTCTTCTAGAGCTTGAAAGAACCGAAGGGTCATCACACACACACGAACCTAGGGTTGAAAGACTTACCTAGCGCACTAGGGCTTAGGGTGCCTAGTCTTCTAGGGCTTAAAAGAATCGAAGGGTCGTCACATGCATACGAACCTAGGGTTGAAAGATTTACTTGGCTCACCAGGGCTTAATGTGCCTAGTTTTTTAGGGTTTGAAAGAATCGAAAGGTTGTCACACACACACGAACCTAGGGTTAAAAAATTTTCCTGGCACACCAGGGCTTAGGGTGCCTAGTCTTCTAGGGTTTGAAAGAACCGAAGGGTCGTCATACGTACACTAACCTAGGGTTGAAAGATTTGCCTGGCGCACCAGGGCTTAAGGTGCCTAATCTTCTCGGGGTTGAAAGAACCGAATGATCGTTATACATAAACGAACCTATGGTTTTTTATTCCTTTCATTTTTCTTTCACATTTTTTGCATTCCGCTTGATTTGACTGATCCTATTATATATTATAATCAGCTTCTTCTTTTCAGGTTGGCCAATACATCTGCAGTTTCGATGGCTCTACTTCCAGTGAGGTGTCAGAGTGGTATAGTGTCCTTCCTGCCCCTAGCCGGGCCTTCATCGATGCCTCTGACTTTGCTCGGTCATACCGTTACTGGGTAGGGCCAGCAATGATCGGGTATGGTTGATAGCCTTGGCTGAGAGGTGATGGGACACCACCAACACCTTTCATTTCTCTACCTTTAAGGCCATATTGACGCCACTGGACATCGCTATGATCATATGTATCAGGGTCAGAGGTGCCCCATTCCATTTGACCTAGACATCGCTTGCTCTATAGACCCTTTGACATACCTTCTGGGCACCTTATCAGTCCAGATGGACAGCGATTGAGTTAGGAACACTTGGTTCTTTGAGCGCTTCCAACACTTTTATTGTACCATGCCTCGTCATTATGAGTGGGTTGCTCGTGCTTTCCTATTGTATATGTTTGGTAGCTCCTTATTCTCGAACAAGGAGAATACTATACATCTTCATTATCTTGGTGCTCTCACCCACCTTGGGCAATATCTACATATGATTAGGGAGGAGCTGCTCTTTCCATGCTCTATGGTTCGATGAGGGCCTTGACTCGATTCCCTTAGAAGCTCAACATTGGGGGATATTAGAGGGTCTGGGAGGTACGTTTTAGTTTTTGTACATTGTTCATTTATTTTTTCTGTTATCTATTATCTGCTCTTATGTTAACACATTCTCTTTATAGCTATGAACTTATGAGTTCCTCGGGCTACATGTCCTAGCGAACTCTGCTGTTGATCCTCTGATTATCCCCCGTGCTGCTCGGTGGGCTCATAGCCTGAAGGGGAGAAAGAATAGAAGGAAGGATCTGGAGAGGTTCTGAGCATCTTTAGATCAACTGACTCCTAACCAGGTACCACTTCTTGCTCCATTTTTAACTTATTATTCACTTATCACTGTTTACTATGCTGCATTATTCACTGATCACTACTTACTGCATTGTATTACTCACTAAATTTCTATAGGTTCATTGGGATGTCTGACGAGGGATGGAAATCTGGGCTAGAAGGATTTGATATGCAATCGTGGTGCTTCTTCGAGATGAATTTTACTGGAGGGCCCCTTCTACAGAGAGCATTACCTGGGAGAGAGGGTAGTCTAATATTCTCTTAGTTTTGACCATTTTTGGATCCCAGTGGCTCTTCCAGCCCACATGCGCTGGACGGACAAGATGAGCCATTTAGATATTCTACTTGAGATGACAGCGACTCCTACTTCAGAGTTATAGGGGCCTGAGGAAGATTATACATCGTGGGCCCAAGCACATCTATTAGGGCCACTAGGCTCTACGCCGGCCCTTTCTACTGGACATAGGAGAGGATGAGCACTGACAGCCATTCCTGATGCTGATGCAGGAGCTAGAGTTAGAGTAGAGGCTGCTGCTGGTGGAGCTGCTACTACTGTTGCTGGAGGGGTGATGGGCTTGGAGATTCCATGGGAGATTCATACCGTGGTATACGGATACCCTTTTTCACTTTCGATTTTGATTTTACCAGCACCAAAATTTAGGGCTGAGCTCGATTAGGTTTGTCTTTGTTCTTTCTCTTTCCTTTTGATTACTTTCTTTACTTGTTTATTTTACTTGAACTTCCTAACTTTTTTTTCATAGGTTAACCAGGCGTGGCTAGACCGCCTACTGTTGATATTCACAGGTTAGAGGGCATTGATCCACCAGCTCGATGCCACCATACGAGAAGTTGACATTGTCTTTGCTCCTACGGCCATTGGGAGTATCTTCTAACCTTTTCGACTTCCATTCCCTTTTCTATACTCTGCTCTGATCTATATCTTCTTTTAACAGCCACTAACACCAGCCACTGATATAGTACAATCGCAAGCTCCAGTCCAGCCTTATGTTTTAGTCTGGGCTCCATCTCAAGGTCGTAGATCCTGTGTCTCTTCTTCCAAAGCTTGCTCCTGAGGGTCTGTTTCTTATGACAACAGCCGTTCCCGCATCATATCTTCTTCTTCTTTAGATGGCGGTGATGATAGCGATGACTGTTAGGATTGGTATACTAAAAATCATAATTTTAGTATTTAATTTTATTTTAATAAAATTAATTTTTTTATTTTATGAAAATCTTTATGAGCAATGTATGCATATCATTTCTTTATTATGCATGAATGTCTAATATTCTGTATAGTATTTAATCTGGTGTGTAGAGTACGACTTACACACAAAAGACTAGATTTTAGGTTCTTGCAGAATATAAGTTTTATGTTCACAGTTTAGATGGAAATGAATATACCATCAGTACGACTGTAGCACAGAGTTTTAGTAGGCCTGTCTTGGTTACAGGGAACAGATAATACCATCGTCTATTGTTTCGACTCTCTGTACTTGTACACTTTGTGTGTATTGAACGGGATATTTAAGGTGATTAATTTAATACTAATTACTGACTATATAAATTAATTTACACCCCAAGACTATTATGAATAGTGTTTATTCTCTTAATACTGAAATAATTATTAATTTGCATATATTTAATATTTATTATTTTGATTCATTAGAGGGTGCAATTTTATATGTGTCTATATTCCCGATGAGTTGAATAACGGTATTATTTATATAAAAAATATTAATTATTGATATAATCCACGTCCCGAAGATCGGGATTGACGATACCCTTTTAAGGATACTTATAAGTTTTGACCGGGTCAAACCCTGCAGGTGGATTTAATTATTCGGCAGTCGAATAAGTTAAGCGGAAGGACTTGAGGAATATCAAGATGCCGATTAAATTAAATTGTCAGTAATTAAATTTAATTGGCGGATATCGAAAATCTTAATGTGGGGAGAAATGGTAAGCATTTAATAACAGGAGCTTAATGCAAGAAAGTCTTGAGATTATGGGGCAGTGTGCAATTATAGTTCTTTAGTGGCGTGAATTGTAATTCAGTATTTTATGAAAATTGTAGAAATCTCTAGTAGGTGTCTGTGTTCCACTGGAAGTCTAACTCATAATTACTCTCTAGGTCCCTATTGTAGCCCTATATGTATACGGGTAGACTGAACCAATTAATGATGGATTTTTATTATCATTATTATGATATTATTTTTGTCTCTCAAGATTTAAATATATCGGGGTTCTGCTGGTACGAGTTCTCGGAGGGTCGTAGTCCACACTACGTTCGAGGATCGCATACGGGAATACGGTAGAAGATCTGTCCGGAGCTTCAACTTGGAATCAAGTCGTAGTTGAAGATTAAATCAACAAGAGTTATTCATCTAAATTAACTTTGGTTGCACGGGTTTATTTTTTATCGTTCTTCGTAAAAAAAAATTATCTGGAGTCCGTTTTGGTGTTTGCCCATTTAGTTAATTTTTTATCAAAAATCATTTTATAAAAACAATTATCTTTGCATTATTACCTCTAACAAATTGGTATCAGAGGCATTTTATTTTTTGTTTACGGTTATCTGAGCCAGGTAGTTTTAGAACTGTTCTAACTTTGTTTTGTTGGCGTTTTAATTCCAATTTTATGATCATCATTTATTTTCATGTTTGATTGAATGCGTGGATGATGATTATTTAATTAATTTTTTAGTCACAGGGGTTGACCGTGCTAGATTAATTAATTTTTAGATCGAATGTGAGCTTACGGGACATAAGTTTCGATGTAAAAATATTTTATGTTCTTTAAGTTTTTTTTTCTAGTTCATTAGAAAGAAAAAAATAAGAACAGGTATAAAAGAATCGGCAGTGGTTTCAGTGGTTTTTACCGCGAAATAAGTTTTTTTTATTGCTTTGCAATATTTCTTTCTTTTTCCAGATTTTTTTTCTGGTTATATAAAAAAAAGCCAAACAAACAGAACCGTAGCAACACAAAAGCCGCCGGAGGTTCAAATAAAAAATAGCTGATTTCTTTCCATGATTTCAACAACAAAGCCGCAGCAAACAGCGGCACTAGCAGCCAAACAGTGGCTGTTTTCATACAAAAGGCTGATTCCAAGTGGCGCAAAAGGTTCCCAAAATGCTTCAGCAAAAAATGCCAAAAGAAATTCCCAACGGTGGCACTTCCAAAGCAAAATCAGCCCAAAGTAGCACCCAAAGCCAAGGTTGTTTGGGTTATTTAAATTTTTGGATGATTAGGTGCTTGGCATTTAACATAAGAGGGCAGCAGTTTCAGCAATCCCAAGGCAATGGCGCAAGAGATCAAAGTAGCAAACTGTTGTGCAAACAGCAACGCGCCAAACAGGGGCCGATTCCCAAACAGTGAAGAAGCCCATTCCAAGCACGGTTTCGTCCAAGCTTCAGCCGAATTTTCGGGGGCAAGAACAGTGCGCAAAAACCTAACACTGTTTCAGTGTTTTACAAACACAAGGGCTGTTTGGTTGGCTACGGTTTTTGCTTGGTTTGTTGTGTTTTTTCGTAAGAAGGAATCCTACTAAAGCAATGGTTCCCAAAATCGGCAGTTTCAAAAATCTAATGAGTTTGATTGGCTGCGATTTTTCTAATCAGTTTCCTAATCAAACAAGTGCAGTGCAATTTTCGAATCAGTGGAGGCGACATGCAATTTCCTAATTTTATTCAAATGCAGGATGTTGATTCATATTGAACTATTAAAACTTATCTTGAACAGAAGATTAAAACTCTTTACAATTTCAATTTGATCACAAAAATAGGATAATTTTTATTTATTTTGCATTTATTTTTTTTATATTTTAATTGCGTAGATGATAAATATTAATTTTATTTTTTCTGTTAATTTAATTAATTCAGAAATTTGATTTTAATTAAGATATTTTGTAATAAAAAAATAAAAAAAAGATTTTTTTAATTAATCAATTTTAATTAAATAAATTTTTTTTAGATATTTTATTTTTTTACAAAATATCATGTTTAAGATGGTTTTTTTTTAAAATCAGATATCTTGGAAAAATGTGAGAATTAATTTTGGATTTTGAATTAATTAAATAAAAAAATATTTACTCAAAATAAATTATTATTTTTTGAAAAATGTGAAATAAAAAATAAAATAAATAAATATCTTTAATCACTATCTTAGCTGAACAGCTATAGAAAAAACTGCGCATTTATTAAATTTTATTTGTTACATATTTAAACACGAAAAGATGGTTTGATAAACCAGAATCTTTGAAATCTTGTACACGAAAAGATATTTGATTCTTTAAGATCGTGTGACTTTCAAAATTAGTAAATTTATTTTAATTAAACGAATTTTTATGACTAAAAAATATTTTAAAAATTTAAGTGGGAGAAAAAATTTATTCACAGATAAATCATGAGGTCTCCATCACCAGTTTGTATGCGATGAAATTAAACCATGCGTATCAACAGTAAGGCCTTCCTCCCCAACGGACAGATTAATTGCGGTATTGCTAGTACAAACCTCATTTAGGGATAATTCTGGATAATTGTTAGTGTAGATCACTTCTCCATTTGAAGAATTCATTGCGAAGCAATTAATTTGGGATTGGGTGATGGTTAACACTTAGTTATATATAATAGTATCCTTTCCATCTTAGTCACTGCTATTATATACTGGACCGAAACTACGTCAGCTATGTAATTTTACTTGGCATGGTCAGTTGCCTAGATAGTAAAACTAATAGGAACTGGCCTGTTTGGTCCGATGAAGAATAGTAAACGTCTACGCATCGTGGCATGCTATTCTCAGGTAACCAAGCTGCTGGCAAATTTATTTTAAAATGGTAGAAAAAACCAAATTAAAATGAATTCAAACTTTTGCTCATCATAAATAATAGTTTTATTTAATTATCTGATTCTCAGGATTAAAATAGATTTCAACCCACTCGCTTGAATACTCAAAGAAAACAAACTTACAAGATCAAATCTTGTTGACTGGAAATGTAACTTGGGTATAGCTTTAACTACAAATGGTATTCCTTCAATACCAAAAAATGTGTCTTTTTCAGAAAAAGATTTTTCCTCGGGGCCGAAAGGCATGAAGAAGAAAAAAGTTTAGAAATAGGGAGACACGATTTTAAGGGTAGTTAGTAGGTCACGAACTGGTGTGAAAAAGTCAAAAGACAGATGTTTCAATACAATCAGACCCGGCACTGAAAAAACTATGTCCAGTATTTCTCATAAAGCAGAACAAATATGGTAATTTCTATTCACTAGTTGTGGAAACATGTTTAGCGATGTTATCTACCGGTACCTGTTGTGTAGATACGAGAGCCACTAATCATGTCTGTAATTCATTGCAGGGGTTCCAGAAAACCCGACAACTTAGTGATGGGGAGATTTACTTGCATATGAGCAATAATACAAAGGTAACAACAGTCGCAGTAGGATATGTCAGTGTCAATTTTGATAGAGATCGAGTTTTAATAATGAGATATTGTCTTTATGTACCTGCCATTAAAATGAACTTAGTTTCTATTTCTGGATTGACGAAAGACAGATATTTTGTTTATTTTAATAACTCTGTGGTTCTTAAGGATAATAAATGAGTTATCTGTTCTGGTACATTGGTGGATTATTTTTATATTATTACTCCATTCTCTCCTACACTGCAACTAACTAAAATGAATAACACATCTAATTTACCATATAAGAGAAAGTTTTCTTCTTTAATGAACCAAACATTTCTTTGGCACTTACGCCTAGGTCATATTAATCTAAAAAGGGTAAATAGACTGGTAGTAGATGGACCTTTGAGTTCATTGAAAGTGGAGGCACTTTCAGTCTGTGAATCTTGCTTAGAGGGTTACATGACCAAGAGGCTATTATAGTTCTTTAGTTGTGCAATTATAATAACCATCATTCCCCAAATAGAAAACCGAAACTAAGTTCTCCCTGATTATAGTTCTGGGTCAGAGTGCAATTATTGTTCTTTAGTGGTGCAATTATAATATCCATCATTCGCCAAACAGAAAACCAAAACTAAGTTCTGCCTGATTTGGGGTACATATAAAATGTTCTTCAAAATTAAACTTTTATTTTTACTGAAATAAAGAACTACTTCTCCCACTGCAACAGCAGACACCTGGGAGTCATTCCCTATCTGAAGGTAGACATCGCCCTCTCTAAGCTGCCTGGTTACTTGGAACCCCTGTAAAGAATTGCAAACATGATTAGTGGCTCCCGTATCTACACACCAGGTTTCTGTAGATACAACCACTAAACATAATTCAACTACTAGAGAAAAGGCAATACTTGCAGCTTGCTTGTTCTTCCTGTCAGGACAATCCCTCTTCCAGTGTCCCGACTTATGACAAAAATAGCACTTGCCCTTAGGTGCCTTTACCTACACCTTGGTAAGCGATGGCTTTCCCTTGCCAACCTTCCTTGCATTTTCCTATTGCTGCCCTTTTTTCTTTTTCTTGTCACCTCTTGACCTAGAAGTAGAAGCCTTTTCAGCAACAAATGCATGGGTTGGCTTGCGGATAACACCTTTCGCTGCTTGTAGTTCTTTTAATAATTCTGCTAGAAAAAAATCCAATTTGTTCATAGTGTAGTTTAGGCGAAATTATTGAAACGAATCAGGCAGTAACTTGAGCACGATATCGATTTGGGATTCCATATTAATTTCTGCTCCAAGGATCTCCAGCTCGTTAAGAAGACCGATTATCTTCAAAATGTGGTCCCTTATAAGTGTACCCTCAGCCGTGGTCGTGTTCATGAGAGTCCTCATGGTCACCTGCCTTGCTGCTCGACCCTGATCACCAAATATTTCTGTAAGGTTCAACATGATTTCAACTGCAAATACCATAGACTGATGCTGGCTTTGCAGAACATCCGACATAGATGCCAGGATGTAACAGTTAGCCATCCGATCAGCCTTCACCCACTTCTCATAATCCTGGATCTCCTGTTCGGTGGATCCATTATGAGGGGTGGGAGTACAGGGGTCATGCAACACAAACCTATAGTCGTCAGAAGTCAAAACAATATCGAGGTTCCATTTTCATGTGATAAAGTTTGGTCCAGTTAGTTTATGTTCCTTGAGAATTGCTGCTAGTAGATTGAATGATCCCATTATTAAATTCGGAGAAACAAAAGAGAATTTTTTTTAATTCTTTTATCAAATTAGGGTCCCTCAATCTTTTAATTTAAAAAGAATTATTGGCAGTCCGAATCATTCTTGATTAAGTAGGCCACGTAGTGTGGACGTCTACTAATTAATACCCGTCCGGACAGACATGCCAGTCTATTAATTTACTGCCGGAACCAAATATCATAATAAAAAATTACCGACCCAGAGTTACATCAATTGATAGGCCATGTAGTGTGGATTTCTAGCATTCAACGAACAAAGAACTACTAGATTTTTCATTCCTTGATATAGGACATTTTATGTAAATTAAATAGCTAATAAATTTTGGTCCCCACAAATAAAAACAGTAATTTTTTAGGTAGGATATTTTTATTCACGGGTTAAATGTATAACCATTACTCTTAATTTGAAAATACTGTGTCAAAGTCCCGGACCCGGTGAGAACGAACTCTACTTTGCACTATTTTCAAATTTACTTCTTTCAAAAATTCGTGCCGGAGATACCATAACTATAGCCCTTCCTTATGGAGACTGAAAGTCAAAGGCGGCACGCGAGCTATAATCACATCTCCCGCGAGCGTGTAATGGAGACTGTAGGATTTATCTGTGACTAAATCATTCTCCCATTTAATATCTTAAAAACTGTGGTTTTACCTTTTTGTTCATTTTAAACGATTAAACATATTTTAATTTCTGATTAAAATAAATTCAGTTTTAATCAATTAAAATA
>JAOTRH010144325.1:0-13630 GCA_034768845.1 Heliamphora exappendiculata | reverse complement strand
ATACCTTATTTGATACGTCTTAACGAGAAGATTTCAAATATATTGATTTTATTAAAAATGAATCAATTTTTAAAAAATGAGACTCTATTAGTAAATAAAGATAAATTTGCATGATCTATTTTTAGATTTAAAATTCTTAGAAATAGGATCACTACGTATACAAATCTTTCAAATAAAACTAATAATTCATTAACCGAAAAAACTATAAACCTAATAGTGAAATTTTAAATATTTCAATTATATAATTATATAATTATATAATTATATATATATATATATTTGTAGAGACACTAGCCGCCACTGGGTCGTGTTTATCTGCGTTGAGCTAATCTTTTGTAATATGTAAATGCATGCACGTACGCCTTGCTGTTTCCCTCCCACCAACCACGCAGCGAATCTTTGGTGCGTGCGGTGCTTTTAAAACGCAGCACTTTGTCTTTTAATGTTTATTAGTTTTAAATATATATTTTTATCCAATTCACTTACCATGTAAATTTTATCGAGTTTGTTATTTATGTAAAAAATAAAATTCATTCAATATTTTTAACTATATGATAGGAAAACATTTGTTGAACTATTTTATTAAATATTATCTTTACTATTCATTTACTTATAAGTAAATTTAATCTATTTACATAGTTATACATATCGAATAAATTTTATTTTTTACATGAATAACAAGCTCGACGAGTTTTGTATAATGAACGGATTAAATTAAAAATATATATATTCACAAGCCTTGCCTAACCTGATAACATCAGGCACCTTGACCCCAAGCATGTGTGTATATATATATATAGTAAAGAATTGTAAAGTTGGTTTGGTTGGTCAAACTTTACTTTAGCAGTATTAAAAAAACAAAATTATTTTTTAAAAAATATTATAAGTTTATTGTAAGTTGTGCCAATGAAGAGCAAAGAAGTCACAAAATCATTTTTAAAAAATATTATAAGTTAATTGTAATGATTTTTTTTCTTCGAACCTTCTAATTAGAAATAAAAAATTTAAAGTAGTACACATACACATACACACATACAAAAAGGAAGGGATAGGATATATGAGAGATGATAACAGGACGATGATGGTAGAAGTTGGTCGTTTGAAAAGAAAAAAATGCTATGACCATTTTACTCATTTGGACTATGAAGTAATAACCTCCAATACGAGTGGACCACCTAGACTAGTTAAGGAATCACTTAAGGTCCCAATATAAATGAGACTCTCAAATAAAAAAAAATAGAAAAACTATAAAATTTATTAACTTATTTTGATTTTTTTAAAATATTTTTATATTTTAATCAATAAATTTATTTTTACAGCTCGTCTTGATAAGTTAAATTGAAAAGTATAAAATTAAACCAAGTAATAAAAAACTTCACTAAATGTGAAAATAAACTAAATAAAATATACAAATAAACAATTATTTCAAACTAAATTATTTAAAAATTCAAAAAAGAAAAAATCTTAGTTAAAATAAGTTAATAAATCATTATTCAAGACCGAAATAATACTAAGGAAGATGATTCAGTTCCATGTGAGGGAGTAATATCCGAAATGGTGCAGTTGTTATCTAATCAGAAATCTTTAGGTTGCTAATAAAGAAGTCCACATTCATTTGACAACGGCCATATCAACAGAAATCTTGTCTCCCATCCCCTCAATTTCATGGGGATCGGTCAATAGAACAAACCCAAATCAGTAAGTACTTGCGGAATATTACGTAAACGGTATAATGTATTATTATTATTTATTAATTGTAGAGAATTAGAATCGGAATTTATTGGTCTCGTCCAAATTGACAGTGACGTCAGGGGTAAATGTCACGTGCGCACCTGCACAAGAAAATTGGTGAGATGCCTACCAGTGATTTTATACCGGTGGACCATCCGACGATCGAGTCAGGTAAGAAATTTTAAAGAGAAGAACTTTGACAGAATTTTGGCTTAGTGGAAGAGAGCGTTGGCGTGTGAGGATAGCTAAGGGACAGTATGTCAACGAAACTTGTTCAGCAAGCCATCCAATCAAAAGATGGAACTACAGTCGAGCAAGGACATCACATCATCCTCCCACTGCTCGATTCCCGAGCAACAGCAAGATGATGGGGGTAATTAAGGGGGATCAAGTTCCGATCAGTGCCACGTGGAGCACACATTGAGGCCGTACATCGCAACAGTCCGTTTCAGCACGTCACATGCTTCGGCCTATCTATATTGGCTCAGACACTAAGCCGAGCTATATGGCATTGTGTTCAGACTTCAAGACATGAGGCCCAAGCTCAATAAGAGTTCGGCTCCAACACCGAAAATGGTGTTCGGCACCATTGTGGGGAATGCTCGACACTGATAGCCGAACAAGGTGAACTGCCTAAACTATGGGCCAAATTGATGGTCGATGTTGAAGATCATATCCCGTGATACACATGTTAGAAAAGTAATGTGGTGATAAAAGATCAGTTGCAAGTGGACCTATTCGGGGACTAGGACACCCAATAGGGATGCCTTAGCCCTAGCCCAAATTGGGCATTAGGCCTATGGCTTAACCCAAGCTAGATCAAAATACTGATGGACACCTTGACATGACAAAAGGTACTAGCAGAAAGATCTTACAGAGAAATCTAATGATGGCACTGACAAGTCACAATCAATGTATTAATTGTTATGTATTGATCAGAGAGAAGAATTACAATTCAACCTGCTTGGGTCGAGTCGAATTCCACAAACGGGTCAAATATATTTCAACCTATAAATAGCTAACAATCTCAGAAAAAAAGTTCGCTCTCTTCCACTAAGCCAAAGCTCTGTCAAAGTTCTTATCTCTAAAATCCATTGCCTGACTCGATCGTCGGAGGGTCCACCGGTATAAAACCACCGGTGTGCATCTCACCCTTTTCTTGTGCAGGCGCACACGCGATATTCACCTTTGACGTCACAGCCAGCTTGACGGGACTAGTAAATTCAAATCCTGATCATTTACATTAATAAATAATTATAATTTATATTATGTGAGTTATTTTTTATTTTTGAACCACTCAATAAAATAAGTTATTATATTTTTATCGTAAAATTTATCGCTACAATATTAAGTAAGAGCAGCCCGTATAATTGTCACCTAATATTTTGGAACACCAAATAATTTTTTCGAAGCTTATGTGCTCGTTTAGAAAATTGGATTAAAGCTGACTTTTTGATCTTTTTTGCTTTTGGGTTAAAATCCAAAGCCAAAAAGGCTCGTTTTCTTACCCATAGCTTTTATTCTATTGATTTTTTGATTTTTTTTATAATAATTTTTAATTTTATTCTTTGGCTTTTGGGTTTTTGGCTATTTAATTTTTAAATTTTTTAGTTATTTGACTTTTTTGTTTGGCAAAATTTTATTTAGGCTGAAAGGGTAATCTTGAAATTTTACATCCGATTTATTTGACTTTTTTAATGGCTTAAAAATTATTAATTTTTTAACTAAATAAATTTTTAACTTTTTAATTTAAAATAATTTAAAATTAAAAAATTGACTTAAAATTGAATAGTAAAAGAGCACTATATTTTTATTACAAGATAGAGACAATATTATAATATATCGAGACGGTTCAGGATTATCCGCGTCTTGTTGTTGACCGTTTTGATGAACCATTACTCTTTCTGTCTTTTCAATTTATCATCCCATACTAAAATACTATAATTCATTCAATTCAACCATGGAGGCGGCCGAGGTTGATTCATGCAAATGTTTAAAAAGAAAAAATTATGATGCTTAACTTTTCAGATAAAAAAAGATAAATAAATAAAAAATTGTTTAGGATAATTTATTATAATAGTTATTTTTCTTTTTTGTTTTTATTTTTAAATTATAATATTTGAAATATTAACATAGTTTTTTTTTGTTTTGTGAGAATAGTTAATTTTTTAAATTTAAGATATTGATGGTGTTTGGCAAAAATTACTGTTAGTAATTTATAAATTGGAACTTGTAGTAAAAATTATAAGTATTTGATAAATATTATAACTTGTAACTGAAATAAAGTAAAAAGTAGTTATAAGTTGTAGCAGAAATTGCGAGTATTTGAAAAAATTTATAACTCATAATTAAACTTAGTAGTAAAAAGTTAAAAGTTACTAGCAGTAGCATTCCCAAACACCCCAATTGTAGTAATTTTATTTCAAAAAAAAAAGTTAGAATGCTTAAAATATGCATAGGTTTTTTTTACTTGAAAGAGATGAACAAAAGTTAGTTAATTTTTTTGAAAAATCTAATAGTATGGGTTAAAAGTTGGTCTTTTATAAAAAAGTCATCTTTTAAGTGAACCCAAACAATGCCTAAACTCTTTTTTTTAATATATTTTGATGATTGGATTCGTTTATTACGTGGACATCGTCGAGTTTATTAGACATAGGTGAAAATAAAATTTACTTGATATATATAGTTAAGTAATCATATATTATTTGCCTGTAAAACCCCTAATGGCTTGTTTAGTACGCATGAATGGAATGGCGTCGGAATGGAATAAGAATGCAATGTAAGGTAGAATGGAATAGAAAATTCATTCTCATTCTACTGTTTGATTCTCAACATGAGATGATGTGAAAATAGAATAGCTACTTTCATTCTTATGTTCGGTATTTTTAGTTAATGGAGACAATGGGGGCACTAAAGGCGGCTCTGGCAATTGCAGTAGTGGCAGTGGTGCGTGGTGGTAGAGCGATGACAATGCTAATAGTGCTACTAGTGGTGGTGGGGGTAGTGGCAAGGATGATGTTGGGATAGTGGCGGTGATAATAGTGGTGGTGGTGACGGCGATGAGGTGGCGGTGGCAGTGGTGGTAGTGGTAGTAGTGGTGGCGAGGGGTTATGAGGTGTTGGCGATGGGGTGATGTGGTGCTGACTGCATGGCGACGACTGTAGCAGCAACGATAGTAGAGATGGGATGATGGAAGTAGAGGCATAAATTGTGGGGTAATGGCAACGACAATGGTGATAGTGGCGGGGGATTATAGTGCTAGGGTGCTGGCGGAGGTTGTGACAGGGTAGTGGTAGTAGTAGTGGTGGCGATGGCAGGGGTGTTATGGTGGCAGTGGTGACTATGGTGGTAGCAGTGGTGGAGTAGCGGAGTGGCAGAGGCAGTGGTGGGGTGGCAACAATAATAGTGGTGGTGGTGACAGGTGGTTGTTGTGGTGGTGACAGGTGGTGGTGACGGTGGTTGTGGTGACAATGATGGTGGCGACAACGGTGGATGAGACGATGGCAGTAATGGTTTGATGAGTAATATGATTTCATGTTGGAATGAAAATACCTATTCTTTAGGTTATGGCAATGAATAGGTATTGTCACTTTTAATGGAATAGTTATTCCAATGAAATAACGATTCCCGCCTTAAAAATAGATGCCAAACGTACGAAACAGAATTTGAAACTGAAATGATCATTCTATTCCAATCTATTCTTGCATACCAAACATAGGCTAAGGGATTGGTTTTGTGGTCAATACCTTAGACAGGGATTAACTTTGTGGTCAATGCCGAGTTTACTCATTTCAAAGTCTTATGTTTAAAATTTCTTAGTTGTTACTCTTGTAAAGTTAAGTGATCAAATAACCTTTGCAGTTAAGTGATCAAAGAACATTGGTAGTTAAGTAATCAAATAAATTTGTCTATAAGGCTCCCAATGAGTTGGTCTAATGATTAAAACTTAGGATTTAAAAATTTGCCCCTTCTAAGGTCTAAGATTCAAAAACTCCTCGACATAATCAACTCTTGTAAAGCTAGTATAATAAAAAAAATTATCTCAATTTTAATTAGATTGCGCTAGTGGATACTAGATTTCCTAAAAATTGTATGTATTTTTACCGAAAATACAAAACATGTAACTTGAAAATTTACTCTCTATAAGGTATCAGGTTTAAAAACTTCTAGGTGTTATCAACTCTTGTAGAGTCCATTCATACTAAATTTTATCTCAATTTTAATTGAACTACGTTAATAAACGATAGAATTAATTTTCTAAAAATTAATCGAAGTGTGCATAAGATAACCGAACGCCTTAGAATATAAAAATATATATATTTGTCTATAAATAAATGAATAGTAAGGTATGTGTTGTGTTTTTATCAAAAATATAAAAATACTTTTAGTAATTTTATATTTTTTTACTTTTTAAAATATTATATTTGTGTCACCTGCTAAGAAAATATAAAAATATTTTTAATATAATCTTTTTTTTTCTATTATCATAGTTGTGCTTTACAAAATTACACATTTTCCTTAAACATATAACTAAAAGTGCACTTCTCTTTGTCGGGAGTAGTGCACTTCTCTTTGTCAGGAGTTGCTAAATACATTCGCTTTTTTTTTTAGTACAATTATTAGATATGTTAGGTACTTGTTTACTTGACGAACCACTCTATTATTATCGGAGCACGTATTAAAATATTATTTGTTTTACATAATAAATTTAATTATTTTATAGCAATAATCGTCGTCTCCTGATGGTTTTAAACTACAATTGACTTATAAGGTGAGTCATAATTTTTATTTGAGCGATATAAAATTTTTTATATATCTCTACATGTACATATAAGTTTATACATGAAAGTGTACATAAAAAAAAAAGGTGTAATTTTGGCATTAGTGTTATTATGGCTAAGGATACAATGATTAGTCCCCCTAATATGTTTTAATAAGTTTATTATCATTAATTTTTTTATTTTTAAATTATTTTTAATTAATGCATTCTTTGTTACTTAGATCTATTTCAACCCTCGTAACTATTTTTTCAAAATAGCAGTAAAATCTAACCCAAATCATCAATGAAACCTAAAATCTTGCAGAATTCCTAACATTCAACTTCCATCATTTCAAAATTCTCTCAAACTTGAAATAGTAATAAAAATATAATTTATAATATTTAGTAAAACATGATAATTTTTACACAATATTTCAAAGAGATAAAATTATTATTAGCTGAATTACCACTAAAAGTGTGATACGGTTAATGTTATTTAAACTAATAACATTTCAGATAAGATAAACTGATCATTTTTTCAGTAATCCCGTTATGATTGATAAGCAACATATTATGGCAGTTTGAAAGAAGTGATAAAATATTTTAATGAAT
This sequence comes from Heliamphora exappendiculata, assembly GCA_034768845.1. Lineage (NCBI taxonomy): Eukaryota > Viridiplantae > Streptophyta > Magnoliopsida > Ericales > Sarraceniaceae > Heliamphora > Heliamphora exappendiculata. Next base: position 6,528 of record JAOTRH010144325.1, on the reverse strand, counting down.
TGTTGCTATGCAAAAAAAGGCACCAAAACAAAAATAATATTCTCTCTTATCTCATTGATACAACAATAATTATGTTTGTCAAAAGAGATATCCAAATATAAAGCTAATATGCATGGACAAAAAAGAAAATAAAATTATCTTACATTTAAATTTTAAATTAAAGACAAATCAGTCACAATATATTATTTTTTTAAGACTAAAACTAATAAAACAAATGTGGTGAGACTTATGTGGTCTCAAAATAGAACTAATCCTTAATTAATCTTTAAAATAGAGAGAAAAAGAGAGAAAGCATTTAATTGTGATAAAAATATAATTATACTTGAAATTGTGGCCGTTGAATTTGTAAATCAATAATATTATGGTGATTATGTTTTGCTAACCACATTTGAGTACCAAATGATATGGTACGTCATGTAGACGTGTACGGAGCTTCTGTTATAAATGATTAGTCCATAAAATAATATAAACACTGCATATAAAATGCCATCTCTTATGATATTCAAATATAATTATCGTTATATTCACTTTGTGAGATTTTGTAATAAAATAGACAAATTGGTAGGTATTAACCACTCCAAGATTTGAACTTTGGACTGGCAATAAAGTAATCTCCGATCCAACCACCGGCGGAGAAAATCCAAATTTGGCAATTTGTCATCGTTGACAAATGATTATTATTAGGTGGCCTATCATACAAAGTTCTTCAAATTTATCATAATAATAGTTATTTTTTAGTTTTTTTGAATTAGTTCTGTCTAGATGGCCCTCCCTCTAAAATTAAAAATTTGGCTATTCGTATAGCTGCAAAATAACTCGTTCTCGATAATGATTTATTAGTTTATTTTGTTTTATTTTATTTTTATGTTTAGTAAAAAAATATTAACGTTTGATCAAGCTATTATATTTTAAAGAAAATTTTCACCTGGATGAACTAAAAAAATAGAAAAATATTAAGCAAAAATATGAAAAAAAAACTCAAAAAAGGGAAAAATAAGTCAATATAAGCTGAATTTTTTGTTGCTTCTTTTCGACTTTTGTAATCTTTTATCATCTCTTGATCAATTTTTTTACTTTTTTAGCTTATCTCATTAAGACGATTTGAAAAAGTATGTTTTTTTTTTGGCTAAAAGATACAAAAATCAACAAAAAACAAAAAAAAAATACATAAATTAGCCCAAACAAGCATACTACTGTCTTCATTGCCCCAAAAAGCAAAAAAATATATATATATAAATTGACTTCATCATCATATCAGCCTGGCCCTAAGGTGAGAATGAGAATTTGAGTACATACTCCAACACAAATTTTAATTAATGCTCATAAAATAGAGTGCATGATGTAAATTCAAATTTATATACTATACTATCCAAAGGACATGTTTGTTTAGGGTTAAAGGGGTGGAATCGGACTATAGGAGAATAATCTCTTATAGTCCTTTGTTCCTTATTTAGAATTTTCTGTTCTTGATAAACCGAAAAAAGAAAAAAAACTCAAAAAGAGCAAAAATAAGCCAATAGGCTGGATTTCTTGCTCCTTATTTTCGTCTTTTGTGAATTTTTTTATTTTTTTATTTTTTTATTTTCTCTCATCCAGACAAATCCTAAAAGTTACTTTTGACTGAAAAAATTAAAAATTCTAGAAAATACAAAAATAAGCAAACAATGTATATATAAATTAGTCCAAACAGGCGTACTACTGTCTTCATTGCCAAAGAATGAAAATAAAAATTAACTCCATCATGTCAGCTTGGTCCTAAGATGAGAATGGGAATTTGAGTTCATACGCAAGAACAAATTTTAATTAATGCTGATAAAGTAAAGTGCACGTTGTAAATTCAAATTTAGTGTAGTAGAATGCGAGCCTGTGTTTAGGATAACGTTTTTATACGATTTTTTTTAATTTTTAGTGAATTTATTTCAATGTCGGCTGAGACAAAGATATTTGGTAACATTTCTGAAGTTATTAGAAATTAAAAAAAATATGAATTTTTTAACAAAACATCAAAAAAGAAAAAACAAAGGTTCAAACAAGAAGAAAACAAGCCACGGAGTCTTAGTGACGACTTTTTATTGTCTTTAATTAAGTTTTTTCAACGTTAACATAAATCGAAAACGTTCAGAGCGAAATAAAGCATTTTAATTAAGTTTCAAATTAGTGGATGCTGGTAAAGGAAGTAGCGAGACCATACGCAAAAAAAGAAAAGAAAAGAAAAGAGAGAGAGAGAGAGAGAGAGAAACTCTCGTATAATGACAAAGCCAAATAAAGCTTTTGGACATTTTCGTTAATCCATAAATAATAACTATACATCTCAATTGGGAAAAATCAAAAGAAAAAGGAATAATCGAAATTGATCGACATGTTTCTCAAAATAGCCATACTTTTTAGATTTACCTTATGATAGAAAATTAAAAAAAATTAAATAAAAAAACAAAAGGTAAATTACACTGACCCCCATGAGGTTTTTGACAAAAACAGAAATCTCTCATGTAGTTTCAAAAATTACACTAATCTCGCATCAGTTTAATTTTAGCATCACTTGAGCCCAATCATTAAATTTTTTTTTACGAAAACCACTATCACCACTCCAAAAACACCATCCACTCCAAAACCACCCCCACACCCCAAAAACCACCATCACACCCGCTGCCAACCGCCCCAAACCCACACCGCCGCCACCACCACCACCGCCTATCCTCTTTCTCTGGTATCTCTCTTTGCTCTATACCCTCCCTCTCTCTCTCTTCCTATGCCGTCTCTCTCTCTCGGCACGGGGTCAGTGGTGTGAGGATCGACGGTCGGCAGTCGACGGCGCTGACAGTGAGGGATTGATGGTGGCGCCGGTCACCTCTCTCTCTCTCTCTCTCTCTCTCTCTCTCTCTCTCTCTCTCTGTTATTTATATATAACATCTACCGTCTCTCTATCTTCACCACCAACCCCTCACCACTGCCATTGCGCGACCCCTACACTGCCGCCATCGCGCGACCAAGAGAAAGAGACAGCAGAGATGAGAGAGAGACGGGGAAAGCAGAGAGAATGAGGGAGAGAGAGAGAGAGAGAAAGAGAGAGAGAGAGAGGGAACAGATAGCAGAGGGAGGGAGAGCGAGAGAGTGGGTTTGGGTAGTGGTTTCGGGGTGGTTTTAGGCTAGGGTGGTTTTGGAGGTAGTTTTGGGATAGTTTTCATTAAGTATAACGGAAATTTTAACGGTTGGACTTATTTGATGTTAAAATTAAATCTGATGGGAGATTAGTGTAATTTTTTAAACCACATACGAGGTTCCTGTTTTTATCAGAAATCTCAGGGGGTGTCAGTGTAATTTATCCAAAAACAAAATGTAAAGTACAAAAGGCTGGAAAAAAAACCACTAACAAAAAAACTAAACCAAACCCAATCTGATCAGTATACCTTGAAAGAATCTAGTTTACACATTTCAATTTTGAATAAATAACAAATTTGATATTTATAGATATTAGAATAAATTGATCAAATAATGTGCATGATTATTTATGTTGAGGGAAAATATTTTTAAAAAAGTGAAGAATATGAGATTGTAATTATAAAAATATTATTATTGTTAATTGGGTCACTTAGAAAATTAAAAGTGTGAGTAGAATTTAATTTTGAATTCACACCGAAAGGAAATCACTTTTTAATAATAGTATAAATATATATACTATAAATAAATTATCTATGCTTAAAAGAAACTTCACAATATTAATATATTGTAGGCTAAACTAACCACTTTGCCCATGGGATTGGACTATATGGCCATGTTTGTCTTGGAAGACAATGTAAGTAGGAATTTGTTTCTTCATCACTAATAATCTTAGAATTAATTATTCATTATAATATTGTATATTGTTTTCTTTGGCACCGTGTGAAATGGCTCTTTCATATTGGTTTTTTTTCATCTTTATTGAAATTCTATAAGTAGGCTAAATGATACTTTTTAATTTTTTATCATCACGAGAAATCAAAGAACTAAAAAAATTAATTAAAAAAATAATAAAGTTCAAATCAGATAAAAAAACCACTTTGAATATTTTGTAAGGTTTTTTTTTGTTTTTAGTGTATTTTTTTTAACTTTAGCCAAAATGGTTATAATTTTAGACTCATTTTTTCACAATGAGTCAAAAAAATAAAAATTCTAAACCAAAAAATAAAATAAAAAATTAGAAAAGATAAAAAGAAAGTCACAATAAAAAAGCCCAAAAAAATTATCCCAAATATAGCCTTAATCCACTCCCATATTTTTGTTTGTAAAATAGAAAGACAAAAATTATGTATAATGCCAATTTTGCTCTTACAGTGAGATTTAGTTGTTAGCAAACCCAATTTAAAATACTGTCAAATAAGCCCAAAAAATAATATAAGAAAGCTTAGATAAGAGCAATAACTAAAAATAAGTCAAATAAGAACAAAAAATTATTTAAAAAGGTAAAATGGATAATTTCTTAGATAAAAAAATAAAATAAGCAAAGTCAGTAATAAAGTTACAAAGTAAAAAAGTTGATATTATAACTAAAAATGGAAAAGGAATGTTTATAAAATAATAATAAAAAGTTAAAAAGTATAAGAAATGGAATAAGAAATTTAAAAAGTCACTAATAAATATATGGGAGACACTCAATTTTTAGAAAAATGTAAATAAAATATATTTTAAAAAAATCAATTATACAACACCAAAAAATCAAAAATATTACAAAAGCAAAATTAAAGAATAAAATTATCATTTAAATTAATCCATTCTCCTTGTTTCCCTCTTCATCCCACCTTGTTCCTCACCCATACTTATAAATTTGAATTAACAACCATACACTTCATTTTATTATTATTTAAAATTTGAATTTACCATGCACTTTACTTTATTCTTCGTATGAGCGATTGTGCGTCAAATTCAAACAATTAGTTTTGATACTAAAAACACAAACAAACATAAAATACAAATCTAGTTCGAATTATTAGTACAATTCAATCTTTCTGCCCCTCAAAACAAACATGTCATGTAAGATTAATTTCATATAGTCCCTTGTTTAATTTGCCTAATTGAGAAAGAAATTAAATTATTTCCTTAACTCTCTTAACTACCTTCATAAGCTCCCTATTTCGAGACTGTTACGGTCTCACCATCCAGGTAAGATTAAGAGTGTCGGTACTATTATTATTCTATTTCTTTTCAATTCATAATAATTTTACTAAAATTATATCTTTTCATATAAAAAAATACTACACTAATAATCTAACTTATAATAATTTAAGTACTAAATAATTCAAAAATATTAATTATCTCATAAAATAGTTTTTCAACCGATCAAGTCTTTTATTTTTCTATGACCTCGTTTGGCAATTTAACTTTAAGTCAGACTTTTTACTTAAAGTCACTTTAAACTAAATAAACAAAAAATTTATTTGGTAAACTAGAAGAGTAACTTTAAGCCAAAAAATAATAAATCAAAAAACTTGAAATAAAATTGCTTTATATCAAAAGACAAAAAACTTTAAGTCCAATTATCATACCGTGTATTAAAAATATTTTTCAAGTTATAGAAATTGAATACATTTATTGTTGTGTACATTTAGGGATACATTTTAATTTTCTTATAATAATTTATATATGGATACTTTTATATTTTCTTACAATTCATATGACAGAAAATCTTATTTAAATTATAAAAATTGAATACATTTATACCTAGTGCACATTTATGGATACGTTTTTATTCTCTTATAATGATTTACATATGGATACTTTTATATTCTCTTACAATTCAAATGGCAAGATATCTTATACACGATCATGAATTTTTTGCATTTTTAATTTATGGTAATTATATTCCTAAATAATTTTTTTGACATTGTGAACTAGGCTCAATCGAAACCATATGCGTTACACAAATTAGTTAATTAACATATTCTCACATTCTTATATTAACATATTACATACCTTTCACTATCTTGTATGCTATACAGTATTCTCATTTCCTGCAACTAATTTTATTTTTCGAAATAAGAATTTATTTACAGGAAATGAGAAACTGCATTTGCATATGAGATAGTAAGGGGTATGGAATATACTAATATGAGAATATGTTTATATGTTAATATATTAATACATTTTTCGTACAATTTATATGGTTTCGGTTGAGCCTAATTCACAATATTAAACCATTTATTTAGGAATATAATTACCATAAATTGAAAATACAAATAGATTCATAACTGTGTATAAGATATATCATGCTATATGAATTGTAAGAGAATATAAAAGTATCTATATCTAAATCATTATAAGAGAATAAAAACGTATATTTAAATATGCACCAGTTATAATTGTATTTAATTTCTATAATTATATTTTGAGGGTATAAATGTCTAAAAAAATAGTAAATATTTAAAACAGAAACTCATACGATAATAGTTTACTACATAATATTTATTCTAAAATAAGTTACCAAAATAGGACCCTAGAATAATTAATCCAATTTTATATTCAATATAGATCTTTTTTGATATATTCTGACAAGTA
>JAOTRH010144324.1:0-45283 GCA_034768845.1 Heliamphora exappendiculata | reverse complement strand
TTGATAAGGATGAAGATGGCATAGCAGTGGATGAAAAGCGTTATAGAGGTATGATTGGATCTCTCTTATATTTAACTAATAGTCGTCCAAATATTATGTTTAGTGTATGCATGCGTGCTAGATTTCAGTCAAATCCTAAAGAATCACATGTGACCGCAGTTAAGCGCATCTTTAGATACCTTTTAGATAGACGAAACCTAGGATTATTTTATCCTAGAGGAATAGCCTTTGAGTTATTTAGCTATTCGGATGCTGATCTTGCCGGATACAAAGTAGATAAGAAAAGAATAAGTGGTCCTTGTCAATTCCTAGGACACTCACTAATCTCTTGGTTTAGCAAGAAGCAAAACTTAGTGTCCTTGTCTACAGCCGAGGCTGAGTACATTGCAGCTGGAAGCTGTTGTGCACAAGTTCTATGGATGAAACAACAACTACAAGACTATGGTTTTTACTTAGATCATATTCCTATCAAATGTGATAACACTAGTGCTATTAATATATCCAAGAACCCTATACAACACTCAAGAACCAAGCACATAGAGATTATACATCATTTTATAAGAGATCATGCGCAAAAAGAAAACATCGAACTTAAATTTATAGGCATAGATTACCAATTGGCAGACATTTTCACAAAACTCTTAAATGAAGAAAGAATATGCTATATAAGAAGAGAACTTGGTATACTATGTGCTCCTAATTCATGATTTATATGACTTACTAACCATGTCTTTTTATTGCAATTCAAAGCATTTGATATTCTCTTTTGAATGTGAAAATGTGACGACACCACTTGGAAAAGTGTCAACAAAAATGCGTGTGGCATTGACTCAAAACTGTTTAGAAGTGGCCCTATGAGAAAAGTGTCGACATCTTTTGGTTTCCTGACTCTCGATAAATTTGTGTTGGCCTCAAGCTTAATCGTGTCGACCCAAATAACCAAATGTGTTGACACCATCTGAAAATGTGTTGACACCAATTCTCTATTTCGATACCCACACTCGATACGAATCGTGTCGACACCAAAAATAATTTGTGTCGACACGAATCGTTAAGTCTATATATAAACGTGTCTGACCCGAACCGTCACATTCTTTCCTCCCTTCTCTCTATAAAACCTGTCATCTCCTGCTCTTTTTCTCCTTAAAAAATTGTGTCGACCCCTCATCTTCGCACTCCTTCGATCCTCAATCTGAACCTTTTTCCATCAAGATGCCTCCCAAAGTGATGGGTAAAGGATCAAAATGGTCTAGCGAAGAGGGTTCCTCAAACCTTAGATCATCGAAGAAGAAGAAGACGGTAATGGAGACTGTACGGGAAAATGTAGCAACTTCAGAGGTAATCTCTTTCAAATCTCCAAAAATTTGACAACTTTATTTTTCTACATTCGCAAATCATAAAATTATTCTTGGTCTGTCCATAGACTTTAATTTTTTTTATTCCGTTGAAATGAGATTTAAGGATCTCTTTTCTAGCCTTAGGTGGGAAAGGGTCCTTCAAATCAAAGAACCTCACTATCCCACATTGATTAAGTCTTTTTATGCACATTTTCACATATCCTTGGTTCCGACCACCACCATCACCATCACCACTTGGGTGAATGGTGTAGATATTGTTCTGACCCCCTCATTGAATGAAATTCTTGGGATTTCCGAAGGGAAAATCTATGTTTATCATAACCAGAAACCTATTGAGGTTGAAGGTTTCTCTTTTTCTGAATTTGTGAAAAACATCTTTGAAGATGAAAACATTGACCCTTCTAAGCCTTTAGAGGCTAACTCCTTGAAGCCCGAAATGCGTATATTACATCACATGGTCAACCACATTTTTTTACCCCAAATAGGAAAATTTGGTGATGTTACTTATATACATATTTTCATCATGTGGTGCATCCTTGAGCAGAAAAACCTACATTTAGAATTTTTGTTCATCTCTCACATGCTCCACTCACATAGCAAGTCAAACTCTTTTCTCCCACATGGGATGTATCTCACACGTGTTTTTTGCCATTTTGGCATTAATCTTTCTGAGGAGAAGGTTGTTGCCTTTTTCAAGCACGACTTATATGATAGCACCTCCCTCAAACATATGTAAATTGCTAACGTTGATGGTGTCTAGACTACTACTCGTCGTGGTACTCCTGCATCTACAAGAACTCCCCCTCCTGCCCCTCGAGACATTCCTTCGATCCCCATTAATCTTGATTCTCCTCCCTCTCAACCTTTTGACACTCCCAGTCCATCATTTACTCCTCCTCCTTCCTCTTCTGCATCTGGTCCACCTATTTCATCTTCCACCACTTTGCATGTGGACCTGTTTGAGGTCGTGCCCTTGATCAATTCTTTATCTTCCAAAGTGACTCTTTTTCAAGAAAAAGTCGATCAAGATTTCTTTGATCTTAATCACATTGTTTCAGCCCTTTCTAAAAAAGTTAAAAATGTAGAAAAATCTAATCATTCTTTGCAAAAAGAAGTAGAACGAGCTACGAATGCTGACCGATATTTGTGTCGTACAATAGATGATAGCATCGTCTTCATTGATAATGCAAACATGGCTATCCTATGGCAAGTTCGAAAGGAATATGACGAATGTGTCGTCATGACCGTTCAAGCAAACTCTCAAAAAGTTGACAAGCATTTGAACTGGATCAAAGAAGCCTGGGCTAAACAATTTAAGCCCAAGGAAACAAAGAAATAAAAGGCCGCGCGACTCAAATGTGAAGCAGACCAGGCATTAGCAGCCTGCTATGAAGCCATGGCCACAGCCAAAGCTAAGGACGAACGAGCGCGAGCATCAAAAGAACGGGCATCTGCTAGCAAGGAAAAAAATATGGTGAAGAACGACTTCAAGAGATTCATCGATGATCAATAATTTTTTTTTTGTTTTGAAGATTACAAAAGGGGAGAGAAGAAAAAGTAGGTAAGTAAGTAAAGGGGAGAGTAAAGGGGAGAAGAAGAAGAAGTGTCAAATTTTTTTTAAGTTTTTGAAGGTGAAGTTGTAATAGTTTAAACATACATTTCTTTTGGTTAATTGTTTTGGATGGATGTTTGAAAGTTTGAATGGTTATTTTGAAAACATTTAAAATGTTTGGTTTGAATGATTTAAATAGATGGTAGTTTAATTTTCAATAAAATATATATCTTAGATGAATGACTATTTACATCTTGTTCATATGCCCATGGCTGATTGATGAATGTTTTGGATATGAGTTTTTGGATAAATCACATTGCATATTTATTAATAAACTCAGAATGTTTCTTAATCATTTGATTACAAAAATGTATGCTATCACTCTGTTGAATGCTTAACTTTTATAATTGCATATGTTGTTTAAGGCATATCGATAAGGGGAGAACCCTTGTTGAAAAATATTTTTAAATATTTTCTAAAAAAAATTAATATGATTGTAATCATCAAAAAATGAGAGATTGTTAGCCCAAGAGCTTTTTATTTGGATTTTGATGATTTTCATATTTTATTTTTTAAAAATAAATGAATTTAAATGAATAATATTTTATATTTTTAAAATGAAAAGTGTTAACACATTTTGAACAAATGTTTTGACACCTTAGCCAAAAGAAATGACTTGACTCTCAAAACAATTAAAACACTCACATATTCCTAAATGAGAATATTCTGTGTTGAACCCAATTGAAAAGTAAGTCAAACACTTTTAAGTCAAAGTATACTCGAAACTCATCAAGTGTGTCAACCCGTTTAAACAAATGGTTTGACACCCTAACAGGTTCATGAAGTTATTTTTCAGGTATCAAAATTAGTGTCGACACAAACAAGTTTTGTATCAACACAAAAGAGCCGTAGCTCTTAGGATTCAAAATGAGTCGACACAAATTATTTTTGTGTCGACAAAAAAGTGTTCATCACTTTTGATATCCAAAAATTTGAGTCGATACAAATAGAAATTGTGTCAACACAAAAGAACCGAGGCCACCTACAGATTTTGAGGTATCGACACCAATTAAAGATGAGTCCACACAAAAGTCCTGAGCCTACCTGAAGAATTTTGGTGTCGACCCCAAAGTCCAAATGTGTTGACACAAAATAATCGAGACTTATTACAGAATTTAGTGTCGACACCAAAGGCAAGTTAAGTCGACAAGAAGTGGCTCCTCCAAATGCTGAAGTTTCAAACCAGTCGACACCAAATCCAAATGTGTCGACACCATGATGTTGGTAAGGTAGAGTGTAAAATTGTGTCGACCCCTCAGAATATTTGTGTCGACCCCAAAGGCATTTGTGTCGACACCTCCGATGAAAATTCAAACTCGTGGTAGATTTCAACGGCTGGATTTTTGGCATTTATTGCTCCCACCTACTTCCAACTGTTATGAATGCACAAGAGCTTATATAAGGAGTAACTTCTCAGCATTTACTATGACTGGAGACTTACATTTAACGTTCTATTGCTTGAATCAAACTCAGAATTCTCAAGTCCTCATTTATTGCTGAATCTCCAGCTCTTGTTCCTCATCTCACTTTGCTTTCTTATTTATTGTAAATCATTTCTGTAAAGAGAGTGAGTGTTTCTCATCAATACTCTTTATTTATTGTAATCATGGGTGAGTCACCATTTATCCTTTGAGTGAGTGAGTAAATCTCATCAAAGAAGAGTTCAAGAGAGATTAGAAGAAAATAGTGACTTGTTTTCATAGGATCTTCTTGAAGCTGTTTTAGGCTTGTGAATGTGCCCGTAAACATTTAGCTTATTCAAGCAAAGTCTTGAAGGTTATAAAGGCTTGGAATATACTCGTGAAGTATTCTGTATAGTGAAAATACTCAAGGAAGAACTTGAGGCGTGGACGTAGGCTTGGAAGAAGCCGAACCACTATAAATCCTTGGTGTCCGGTTCAATCTCTCTATCCGTAACCTCTTTAATATTTGTATTGCTTTAATTCTTGATTAAATTGTTATATCTGTTTGTAATATTAAAAGGTTTTCAAAAAAATTTTTAAATTGTTATTTAATTGTTTAAAAATCCAATTCACCCCCCCTCTTGGGTTGCCTATAACTAACAAAGTGGGTTACCCAAATTGACTCGTCACTTTTGTCAGTTCTCCTCGGTATGTGAGATGTTTTTATATGATCCTGAATGGCTATGTGTTAGTATGATTATGTATTTTATGTTAGTAATAACATGATGTATCGAACCTTAGGTTATTATGTTCTATATCTCTTTCATATATGAACTATGTTTCCTCGAAGAGGATGAGACCGTGGTCGGGGTCTTGGTATGGATCATGGAGGTGTGGCCTTGTGGTTGTTGATTGTTGCGAGGTAAGGTGATGGGTTAAGTGTTAATCACTTGGTGCGTGGTAGAACGTGCTCATAAGTTGGGGGTAATGACGAGAGTTGGGGTTACCCTTGCTTAATAACTCGTTATGTGTTCGTATGAGCAGGGTTTTGTTCTAGTGCAGTTGAAACATGGATATCGGGTTGGTCGTGGTAGAGGACTCATCTTAGAGAATGTACTACCGGGAGTTGAGTTGTGTTACCAATGATCTTGTGATTAAACCTGACAGGGTGTTTGAGACCCCTCGGAGATCATATGTTATGATTGGATTAGGGAATGGTGGTAATCCCTTTCAGTCAAGGTTTGCTGTATGTGGTTTTGGTCTTGTAAAAGATTAGGTACGTCGTGAGCCATGCTATGTCATGAGCCATGTATTCAGGATTGGGTATGGACGGGAACATAGTGGCTGAGAGCATGGTAATCTTTTGCCGAACGTGTGTTGAGGTTGCGGAACGTAAAATGGTTTTGGGAGTATTCCTCGTTCGTGGGGTGTTGTTAGTAGTCAGAGTACTACCAGATAACTTTGGACGTCGTGTTCGTTGTCTATATTTGAAAGTTTAGTTACATGTGTGTAAACTTTAAAATGTATTCAATGGATTAACTGTGAAGTCACAGATGTGTTGGAATGTGTGTTGGTTTGGGTTATGATTCCAGGGTGCGACTAGTATTAGACCTCTGAGAATTTGACAAAAGTAAAGGCTTGTGGTTTGATCGTTGTCTTCATGGTTAAGAGATCCTGTTCGGGTGAGCATAGGAGTGTGAGTACAGGAGTGTGCCTGAACGAAGTGAGATGTGAGTAGCTTCAAGTCCTGTACGAGATGACGTGGTTGCTTTACTATTTCCCCTTGCAAGTGCTAAGTGCATGAGGTTTAAGAAACCCGTGAAGCAGTTTGATGACGTGGTCGGCTCAACATTTAGATAATGTATCTTGAGCGTGATGTGCCTTAAGAGGTTCATTAAATGGACAGAGATTGTTTGTGTTCAGATCTAGAGTTAGATATGGGTATGTCGTGTGCCCTTGGGAACGAAATATGAAGTAGTAAGGTTCTACAGTGTGTCGTAATGATTTGAGTAGCCTAAGGTTGGCAGGAGTTCTTGAAGCACAACTTGCGAGGTGAGGTCTTGGCATGATGGGAGGGTTTGGTGTTATGTCTCTGTGGATGACCGATAATGAGCTTGTAATCTTATAAGACTAGTTGTATGGGGTATAAAAAAGTAAATGGTATTTGAGGTGTATGAATGGAGTCTAAATTTGAGGACTCAGAGTAACGAATAGTATGATTATCGTGATTAGGGTCGATAACATTTGTTTGGTGGTGGTCGATGTTAACTCAAGGTCAGATCGGTAGTGTTCTTTTGAACCAAGTATTTGATGGGTACTAAGAGTACGATGGTGTTGAGTGGTAATTTCTGGTTGACCTTTTCTTTTCTCTTGGTGGAGAAAGAGTTACCTTGTGAACGATTATTAGGTGTGAGCTGTTTCATCCTGATTGGTTGTAGATGTCGGGATCTTGATTGATTCAGATTTAGTTGTGTTCTAAGACTGTGAAAATCTCTATGGATCTTGTATCCGTGTTATGATCCTTTGAGTTGTGCATCAGGTGATTTTAGGACTAATTCTTCATGGTTTCATCGGGTGGTTGATGAATATATGTGTTTAAATGTTATGCATGGTTATGTGCTTTCCTAGATGTATGGTGTCTATGCGTATGACTTGGGATCCGATTTCTCCCGCGGTGGAAGACCATAAAGAATTATGTTATTACGTTAGTATTATCCTGCGGTGGAAGAATATAAAAGAGTACGTATGAGTGTGGTAAACATCGTAGGTCGTGGTAACCTAGTCAGAATATGACTTGTTATGTATGATGGTTGAACCATTTTGGATTGTGTTCCTTAAGATATTGGGTTAGTAAACCTGGAACGCATATCCCTTCTGATGGGGGAATCAGTGTTGAGATGAAGAGCCTATTTCTGCAGAGATTGGTTGAGGATCATTTAACAGATATATAATGTATGTTCTAGTTTGTATGGGAATGTTGATGTCCTTAGCTCTTGTTATAGTGAGATCTTTGATGAAGCCATTGTGACAGGGTTGTTGACATGGTGAGTTTCTAATGGACCTTTTGTGAATCTCGATTTGCGTTCTGCTTTGGCATTTTGAACTACTCAGATTTCTCAAAGTTAGTGGTCGACTATCCACTCGTGGTAAGAAATGTGTTTCTGTAAACAATTTATGGGGATGGCATTCCTGAGCATGTGGTAAGGAGTGAGTCAAGAAGAATTTGGTATCCGAGAAGCCTTCGTCGGTGTGGCCAGTGTGGCCAACATATTTTTCTGGTTGGAATGGGAAGGTCTTGTCCTTGTAAAGAGATAGTTCTTTTGCAAGGATACTTGGGATCGATAGTTGAGAAGATGTGAGAGGTTGTGATCCCGTCTTATGTGGTGCATTTGTGATCAATTCTGGGTAGATAGAGTGCCTAGTTGAAATGTATATAAGTGCAAACTGTTAAGTGTGAAAGGTAGGTCTCGATTGGTTCCTTGGTAGGAAGGGTACGAATGGGTAGCGTAGCATTAGTGCAGGATCAGAGAATTGTGTGCAGTTGTTATCTAATAGAGCATGACTATACGTGCGGTACAGATGTAAAGATTAAGGTGAGTGTATGTACGGGTATTGACAAGCGGTATGGTTGATGACAGTCTAGAATGCAATGACCGACCAGTTGCGAAATATTGTTGGTTCAAAGAACCCATGTATGTGTTTAGTTTGGGTTGATACAGGATAGAGGCTGGATAGTAGACTAAGAATTAGAGGTTTGATAGTGAAACGTGGAGTATATATGTACATTACGTTGTAACGAATGAGGTGAGTGGAATTGCATAGGTGAGCGTGCACCTATCGGAATGTTTGGCCAGTGTAGCTTATTAAAGCCTAACGTGACTATTTAGATTTGTGTGGCCATGTGAATCTTGTTGGTTGTGATGCCGGGATGGTGGTTTCGAATGTGTGGAGTATCGGCCTTGACGCATGTGTGACACCTAGTGTTTTTGTAAGGTGAGTTGTGATTTTCTAGTGAGGATCTGATTGAGGATTAATAGAAGCTAAAGGTTCAGATGGAACGTTGGTAACTCGTGAGAAGGAAATATATTCTTCAAAGTTTCTAGTGAATTGAATGAGTTTCGTTATCTAGGACTAAATGTTTGTTGTTTGGCTCGGGGAGGAATGTCTCGCCAACTTCAGTGATGGCATTTTTGACATGCGTAGAATGATGACGAGGCTTGAATTTTGTGGTCATCAGTGACCGTGAAGGACTAAAAAGGATTTTGGGTATGGTACGTGTGGCTCTTTAGGAGCGACATCAGAGTTAGACGATGTGTGTGTGGGCTTACAGGGGTAGCCCTTGGTGTGCATTTTGATATGTGGATGAGATAGTTTGTGGCCATACAAACGAGGGTGGTAGTCCTTATGATCTGATGTAGAGAGTGTTTGGGACCAGTTCTAATTGTGGATTAGCCTCAGGCTGTGCTTTTTGTTGCTTGAGTTGGTTACATTCGATAGGGGTTGTGCTTCAATGCCTTGGTGGTGCGAGTTGAATCTTGGTCCGATGACGTGTGGATGACTGTAGCATCAGTGAGACTTTATTCGCGGAAACAATCAGTATGGATATGTTAGTTCTATGAAACACAAGAGGAGAGTGAATTGGGTCTAAAAAGATAATACCAATTTTTAAAATCTTTTCGAAAATCTTTTATTATTGCAAATAAATATAGCAAGATAATAAACGATTAAAGCAATGCAAATATTAAAGATATTTGGGATAGAGAGAATTAACCAGACACCAAGGATTTATAGTGGTTCAGCTTCATTCAAGCCTATGTTCACTCTTCAAATCTCCCCTTGAGAATTTTACTATGTAAAATGTTTTATGGGCGCATTCCAAGTGTCACGCCCCAAAACCCAGGGTCACGTGAAAATCCACAAAATACCGATTTTATGAAAATAAGTTTTCATACATTTAAATCCACCTGTTAAAATCAGAAGAATACCCAACATGCATCTCTCCTAAGCAGTAAACATCAGATTCAACAAGGATAAATATATCGCCCTGAGGCGTACAAAAACATGCCTTCAAGCAGGCATACAAAAAGGAAGATTAGAAAAGTTTTTTTCCACCACAGGCACCATTACATCAACTCCTCGTGATCATCAATCTCAAAACCTGAAAATGGTTTTACAACAAAATCTTACACCGTGTGCCGAAGCCCAATAGAAACAGACTATAAAGCTATAAAGCAGAATATGCAATCATATAATGGGAGCTAACTCAACCACAAGCCAAAAAGTTTTACATCATAAAATCCCAAGTTTTTCCATCAGACTCCCATAAGCCTCCTAAATAGTTTTCCATCCACAAACCAAGCATTTAAACAATACAAATAACATTTCACAGTTAACGAAAACCGTAACCAAAGCGTTATTTTTCCACTCGGATCACACACTGAGGAAAGATAAAATGAATCTTACGTATCGACTCTATCACAAGGGGACAGAGGTAAAAACTATAGACCCTTGCTCCTTTACCCAATCCCTACACATCGTAGAGCTGGTTAGCTAAACGCAAGTTCTATACGACGCACCATAACGTACAAGCTGACTTTACGGACTAAAATCGAAGGATAAAAGCACCTACCACCTTCTTTACAGGAACTACCCCGAAGGACAAAGGTACATACACTACACCATTTTTGGACTTCCACCGATGGTAACTCGGGAAAAATACCCGCTACCCCGGTACATCTAGAGAGTCATTTCAAAAACCAAAACCTTTTCACAAAACCAAAATATTTTCACAAATATACATTAAACATGTATATATAGATCCATCAATCAACATGGAGATCAAACAAAAACATTTCAAAATATTTTTTTCTATTTTCAACAAAGCGTTTGAAAAATCAAGACTAAACCACGAAGGTTGGCTCAAAACCTCCAAAACACCAAGTGTTGAGATTTTCATCAAAAACCACCATTTTCAAATCCACCTTTGAAAATCGTACGTTCACAAACCATGTAATGTAGTAAACCAAGAAAAGCAAAAAAATATGCTTTTTACCTGAAAAACAAGATTTAAACATAAATATGATATTTAATGTATTTTTTACCCGGTAAAAACACATATAATTACACATAACACCCTTATACAGCAGTAGGGTCTTGAATCCTACCTCACTGAGTTGAAACTCAAAGCCTCAAAATATGAACCTCGTTGGAATGAGAATCAAACTGGATGGGTGCGAAGGCAGAGAAACAGTCCAACAAAAAACCAACAAAAACTGGTGAGAAGGCAGAGAAACAGGAAACTTAGCTTCAATGAAAGGTTTCATAAAAAAAATATCTCAGCCACTGGAATATTTATAAGCACGGAAAATATCTCCTGTCCAGTCGATCGAACCCCCTAGTTCGGTCGACCGAACTGAAAAATTTGGGTCCAGTCGATTGGATCGACCCCTCCAGTCGACCGAACCACTGGGCAGAAGCGTAGTGGTTTATGCTTCGATTTTACAGCCCAAAAACCATCCCACCAAGCCTAAACAAGGTCCAAGAAAGCGTAAAACACATCTACACATGCTGTTCTACAACTCCAAAGGATAAACCATGCATCGATGATATACATAACATGAAAGAAACACGTCAACATGTATATATATAAAAAATAAAGCGGTACAGGGTCTCACAACTCTCCCTCCCTTAAGGAATTTTGCCCCCGAAATTCACTACAAGTTCACGAGGTGAACAGCTCTGGGTATCTTGAACGAACCCCAGACTCAAGCTCCCAAGTCGCTTCCTCAACCCCGTGATGAAGCCACTGAACTTTGACATAAGCAATCGTTCTCCCCCGTAACACTTGCTCCTTCGTATCTAGGATCTTCACTGGATGCTCCTCATACGTGATATCCTCATCAACTCGCAGTTAGACCTAATCCAGAACATGTAAAGGATCAGGTTGATACCTCCGAAGCATAGAAACGTGAAAGATGTTGTGCACAGATGCTAACTGAGGCGGCAAGGCCAGACGATATGCTACCACCCCAATCCTCTCAAGGATCTCAAAGGGTTCAATAAAACGTGGTGATAGCTTCCTGCTACACCCAAATCTCATCAACTCTCTATGTGGCGAGACCTTCAGAAACACATGATCCCCTACTGTAAACTCCAAAGGTCGTCTCCTCTGATCTGCATAACACTTTTGGTGGCTCTGAGTTGTCACCAGACGCTGACGAATCACTGAGATCTTCTTCGTTGTCTCCCGTACTAAGTCGAGTCCCAAAACAGTGGTATCACCCACTTCTGTCCAACACACTGGCGATCGACACGGCCTACCATACATAGCCTCATACGGTGCCATCCCAATACTAGACTGGTAACTATTGTTGTATGCAAGCTCTGTCAATGATAGATGATCCTCCTAAGAACCCCAAAAATCAAGCACACAAGCTCTTCACATATCCTCCAAAATCTGGTTGGTCCCCTCAGACTGACCGTTGGTCTGTGGGTGAAATGTTGTGCTAAAAGTCAAGCTCATCCCTAAGGCTACTTGAAGACTCTGCCAAAAGCGTGATGTAAAGGACGGGTTTCAATCAGAAGCAATAGTCACTGGTACTCCGTGTAGTCGAACTATCTCCCGGATGTACAATCTACTCAACCTGTCTATTGGATCCTTCACACGAATAGGGAGAAAGTGTGCAAACTTCGTCAACCTATCAACCACAACCCAAACAGCATCATTTCCCGTCGGCGATCGAGATAGTCCTGATATGAAATCCATCGTGATATTCTCCCACTTTCACTCAGATATAGGCAACGGCTATAACAATCTTACCGGTCGCTTGTGTTCCACCTTTACTTGCTGACAAGTAAGGCATCGAAAAACGAATCGGATCACATATCTCTTCATTCCCGTCCACCAGAACTGACGACGTAAATCATGGTACATCTTTGTGCCTCTGGGATGCACAGCAAGACATGAATGACGAAAATCATATAGCACCTTAGCATGGCACGACTCAGGCACACACAGACGCCATGTCAACCTCAAACTCTGATCTGAACCCACCGTCCATCCTGCTGTATCCTTCCCACTAGCAATGCGATCCCGTATCATCTGAGCCTCCTGATCGGTTCGCTGAGCCTTTAACACGCGTGCAACCAAAGCGGGCTGTGAAGCTACTGAATATAAGGTCTCACCTCTCCCTATCTCCCCGAGACACAGATCAAACTCCCCAACATCTCTAAGCATATCACATTCCCGTATATCCACAGAAGCTAACGATCCATGAGATCTCCTACTGAGTACGTCGGCTACGACGTTTGCTTTCCCCGGGTGGTACTACAAATCAAAGTCGTAGTCTCCCAACAACTCCATTCATCGTCGTTGGCGGACATTTAAGTTCTTTTGTTTAAGCCCTTGTGATTAGAGAAAACCTCAAAGTGCTCACCATATAGATAATACCGCCATGTCTTCAAGGAAAAGACCACGGCTGCCAACTCTAGATCATGCGTCGGGTAGTTCTTCTCATGTGTCTTCAACTGTCGCGAGCCTTAGGCTACAACCTTACCTCCCTACATCAATACATATCCCAAACCATCGTGCCACGCATCGTAATACACTGTATTCCCCAGACCTCGCTCTGGAATAATCAACACTGGCGTACTAGTCAGTCTCCTCTTCAGCTCTTGGAAAGCTGACTCACAGGACTCACTCCACACGAACATAACTCCCTTCCGCGTCAGACGCGTCATAGGTGCTGCCAACCTACAAAAGTCCTTGATGAACCGCCGATAATAACCTGCTAAACCCAAAAAACTTCGGATCTCAAAGATGTTCTTCGATCACTGCCAATCCATCACAGCATCAGTCTTTGATGAGTTTACTGATTCTCCATCCTTCGACACCACGTGTCCAAGGAACCTCACCTCTGACATCCAGAACTCGCACTTCTCGAACTTCATATACAAGCAATGTTCTCTCAGAAGCTGCAAGACAACATGTAGTTGCTCCTCATGCATCTCCCTTGAGGGTGAATAGATCAGAATGTCATCCACAAACACGACCACAAAACTGTCCAGTTAAGGGTGGAAGATACGGTTCATAAAGCCCATAGATGTCGCAAAGGCGTTCGTCAAACCGAACGGCATAACCAGAAACTCATGGTGACCATAACGAGTCCAAAAGGTAGTTTTCGCTATGTCCTCGTCCCTAATTCTCAGCTGGTGGTACCTTGACCTCAAGTCAATCTTCGAGAAGCAGCTTGATCCTTTCAGCTGATCCAACAAGTCATCAATCCTAGGCATAGGTTACTTGTTCTTCACTGTCACCTGGTCGGCTTCCTGTAGTCTATGCACAGTCTCAAAGACCTATCCTTCTTCTTTGCAACAAGAGCTGGAGCTCCCCACGGAGACGTACTCGGCCGCACAAACCCCTTGTCAAGCAACTCGTACAACTGCACCATGAGTTATCGCAACTCAGTGGGTGCAAAGCAGTACGATGGCATAGAGATAGGAGCGGCTCCCGGAACAAGATTAATGGAGAACTCCACATCACGGCTATGTGGCAACTTGAATAGATCATATGGGAAAACATTTGGGTAGTCACAGACCACAGGGGGTAGCTCCCCTCGAACCTCACCCAACTCATCCAACTTGAGCGCAGAAAAGAGGAAACCCAAGTTCCCGGCACCAGGCATAGATACCAAGCCCTCATCCCGATCACCCACAAAGTAGAAGCAGTCACCCTCTGGCATACAGATCAACACTCTCTGTAGCTCACAATATATAACAGCATGATAGGTAGTCAGCCAGTCCATCTCTATGATGACATCAAACGTGGTCAGGTCTAGAATGATAAAATCAAACTCTAAACAACGACCGACGACTCCTAACTCACAAGATCTACAAACTCTTCTCAACATCACATTCCCACTAATTGGGGTCTCTACACCCAATGCACTACCCAACGAGTCTATTTGTAACCCCAATGCAGATGCAAAAGCAATAGAGATGAAAGAATGTGATGCTCCCGTGTCGATGAGAACACTAGCCCATGATCTAAAGACCAGAAGAGTACCTCTGATCATGGCTGGGGTAGCTGCAACATCAGATGCAACCAGTGCTTTGGAAGCAATGTGATCAGCAAAAACATAAGCCCTGGCCAGTGGTGGTCTGGACTGCCCACCATATCTCTGAGTCATCAGCTGCCTCACAGACAGTGATGAAGTGCCTCCCTCTGCAAACCTAGATGTCTAGACCCTAGGCTGTTAAGGAGTCTGCCGTCTATGTGCCGATGGAGCAGCTGGCACTCCAATCGCACTCTGAACATTCCCTTCCTGGGGACAGTATCTGAGAATATGCTTGGACTAACCACACCCAAAAAATATAGGTGGTTCTCTCGCCTGTGACTGGACAGATGCTGAATTCTAGATCTGTCCCTTCTGTGGGCACTCAGATGAATGATGCCCTGGCTGTCTGCATCGGTAACAAATCAGCTCTCTCTGCTCTGGCCTTCCTGTCGAGGCCACTAATGGTGTAGGTGTGGATGACTGCTGCTGATACGAGCCAACAAAATGAGAACTAGGTTCAGACGACCTCTGGCGCTTTTTTCCGCGCCTCTGGAATTGTGAATCTGCACTTACCTGCTGACTCCCACTCTCTCTAACTCTTTGGCTCTCTGCCAGTAAGTTCTCTACTCGAATTGCGGCTTCTACTAGCGCGATGTACACATCCAAACCCATAGCTGCAATCTTGTCCTTGATAGCAGGTCGAAGGCCCCTCTCAAACCTCCTAGTGTGCAACTCCTCCGTAGATACCATCTCAACTGCAAACCGCAACAGATTCGCGAACTTGGCCTCATACTAGACCACAAAAGGTTCCCCTGAACAAGGGAGAGGAACTCCTCCCGGTATGTATCCCTCGAAGATCTCCAGAAATACTTCTCCAAGAAGACTCTCGTCAAAGCGGCCCACGTTTCATCCACAGTGGTCTTGGCGAGATTCCACCACTCCCTAGCATCTTTCCGCAGTTGGCACACTGCCAACTACTCCCACAGAGCATCCTCCTGATATCCAAAGCAACAAAGATAGTCGTGGTCACTTCCAACCACTCAGTAGCAATCCTGGGGTCCAGCTACCCAAAAAAGGTCGAAGGATCTAACTGCTGAAATTCCCTCATAGCCACAGAGGTTCTTGGCTCAGGAGCCCTCACTCCAGCCCTAGATGTCTCAGCCAAAGCTCTTATAGTGACAAGCGTCTCCTACATAACGTCAGCACCGCCCACTTGTTCCCATGGGGCATGAACGTCTCCCTCCTTCGGAACCTAAACAAAAGCATGACCTTGGCCACGGCACCGTCCCAATCCTCCCCGCGTGGACATAATTCTATATAAAGCAAGATGATAGGATAAGCTTTCCTACAACATGTTATTACTAACATAAACACATAACACATATAAGCATGCTAACACGTAGCCACTTAAGGTTATATAAGCACGTCTCACATACCAAGGAGAACCAACAAGACAGACTCGTCCATTTGGATAACCTATTCAGATTCCTTGCAAGAAAACACATCGGCCAAATGCGTTCCTAACTTGGCTTCCAAACCTGTTATTCCAAATGCCCTAAAGTAAGACTCGTCAATCCTAAGATTCAACCTCTATACCCATATATACACAAACGTTCATGCTTAAAAGGATAACGGCATGTTATAAAAATGTTTATACACATGCAAGCAAGCATTAGTAATCAACCTCACCAGGTGATAAACCCTCCTTCCATGGCTCTTAGGTATTCGAACCCAGAGATCTTCAAGGGCAATGATGTCTAGGGCAATGATCTTTAAGTGATTGGGTCGACTCAATTCTTCTAAGGTATTGACACGATTTTTGCAATCTTTCTCACCAACACAATGATGTCGACACATTTGGATATTGTTTCGACTCAATGGTTCTTCAACTTCCCGGAGAGGACAATTTGTGTCGACTCAAATCTTTTTGGTGTTGACACTAAAATTCTGCAGGAACCCTCGGGAGATTTGTATCGACTCATTTGGCATTTGGTGTCGATACCAAATTTTTTCAGGCAGACTCGGGATATTTGTGTCGACTCGAACTTCACTTTGTGTCGACACACCAAATTTTTTAGGTGGCCTTGGTACTTTTGTGTCGACTCATTTTTCATTTGTGTCGACCCAAAGTTTTGGATAACAAAAGTGAGAAACCACTTTTGTGTCGACTCAAACTAAGTTTGTGCCAACTCTTTTTGAGTGCAGAGTGCTTCGGCTCTTTTGTGTCGACTCAAAATCTATGTGTCGACTCAAAATACTTAGTCCTGAAAATATCTTTAACAAACTGTTAGTGTCAAACGATTTGTTCAAATGTGTTGACACTCTTGATATCTTCAAGTAAACTTTACCTTAAAGTTTTGACTCAATTATCAATTAAGTTCAACACAAAATATTCTCATAGTCAAGAATATTTAAGTGTTTTAATCCGTTTGAGAGATAAGTCATTTCTTTTGGCTAAAGGTGTCAACTCATTTGTTTAATTTGTGTCAACACTTTCTTTTTGGAAAATATAACTATTATCCTTTTAAATCCATTTATTCTTAAAAAATAAATTATAAAAATCATCAAAATCAATATAAAAAGCCCTTGGGCTAATAACCTCTCATTTTTTTAATGATTACAACAATTTTAATATTTTCTAGAAAACATTTAAAAAAAATTTCAACAAGGGTTCTCCCCTTATCGATATGCCTTAAATAGAATATGCATTCATAATAGTTAGGCATACATTCAAAAGAGTAATATACATTTGTAAGATTATTTTCAAATTTAATTCAGAAACATTTTGAATTTATTAAAATTTTTTGCATCAAAACAAATATGTGCGAAGTGTTTTTCCAAAATTCAACCATCAATCATAGATATATAAATGGTATGATACCAAATGATGCTAAATAGGATTTATTATACACAAAAACATATATAAGCATTCATCCATAAAAGAAGTATGATAAAGAGTGTATGTTTTTCAACCACACATCATCACAAACCAAAAACATTTATGTTTAACGGTTACATCTCCTTCCAAATCAAAAACTACTTAATGAATAAATGTTTGTTAATGTTTCCCTTCGCTTCACTTCACCACTTACCTTACCTTTTCTTTTCTCCCCTTTCGGAATCAGCAAAAGAGGGGTGATTACTAGTCATCCGTCAACTTCTTGAATTTCATCTTTTCCTCAGCTTTCTGCTTTCTCTCAAAAGCTCTCTCTTTTGAAGAGTGAGCATGTTTATCCTTTTCTTCTACAGCTTCCATGGCATCAAGAGTGGCGCCAAGTCTGCTTCACGTTTCAAACGGGCAGCTTTTTCTTCTTTGGTCTCTTTGGCCTTGAATTGCTTGCTCCAGGCCTCTTTGAGCCATTTCAAGTGCTCTTCAACCTTGCAGGTGTTGTTGTGAATAGCGGTGATGATGCCCTAATCATATTCTTTGCGTACTTGCTGCAATATAGCTTTCTTGTAATTGAGAATGGACACAAGACTGTCGTCCATAGTCTTGCACAATGCTCTGTCAGCATTAGTGGCGTTTTCGACATCACGCCGGAGTGCACGATTTGTCTTATCAAGATGTTTTGCTTTTTCAAATAGAGAAGAGATAGTGTTGTTTAAATCAAACATGTCTTGATTGATTTTAGCTTGAAAGGAAGCCAAAGAGGAAGACAAAGAGGATGAAAAGCCATTGATCAAAGAAACAATTTCAGATAAATCAACAGACTGAGAAGCTGAAGAAGTAGATGGGGTAGATGGAAGATCAAATGAAACAGGAGGAGGAGGAGCATGTGATGGAGTACTAGAGGATCTAGGAATGTGAGGTCGAACAGGAGGAGCAGGAGAGTCAAAATCAACATGAATTGGAAAAAATTCTCGGGATGCAAATAGAGAGCGAGAAACAGATGGTGTTCCGCGTTTGGTGGTCCAGACACCTTCAACTTTTGAGATTTGCATATGCTTTAGGGTAAAAGCACCATACAAGTTGTGTTTGGAAGACGGAACCATCTTCTCAGTAGATAAGTCTACGCCAAAGTGGCGAAAGACTGGGGTAAAAAACATGCCGTGTGGTAGGGAGGAGTTTGATTTTTCATGGGATTGCAATATATCAGAGATAACCAAAAAACCCAGGTCAAGGTTTTTTTGTTCTAAGATAACCACATAATGAAGACATGTATGTAAGAAACATTGCCAAACTTTTCCATCTGAGACAGAAAAATGTGATTGACCATATGGTGAAGTATTCTCATATCGGGTTTGAGAGAGTTTGCTTGAAGAGATTTTGATTGGTCAATCTCATTTACCTCAAAGATTTGGCGTACGGCATCATGAAATGAGAAAACTTCAACATCAATGGAACATTTGTTGCAAGGGACAAAAATATCCCCTTCGGGAATATGAAGGATTTCATTTAGGATGGTGGGGGTCAAATGAATCTCAGTACCATTCACCCAAGTGGCAATGGTGGTGGTCGGAATCGAGGAGACAATCTGAAATCGACAGAGCATCTAGGAATAACTTTTCGATTAATAAATGAAGAGAAATAAAGTTGTTGAAATTTAGGGGATTTGAAACTTACAGCTTCTGACATTGCAACCTCCGCTATTGCCATCATCGTTGCCGTCGTAATGGTCTTCTTCTTCTTTGAGGCCCGAGGGTTTCAAGACCCGGCATCTCCGATGCGTTTAGCGCCCTTACCCATCATTCTTGGAGGCATAGTGAAGGACTGAGGGTTGATTTGATGGAGGAAGAGGAGATTGAATCGACATGACTTTTTGAAAGAAAAAAAAAAGCTCGGGAGATGAACAGTCGTGTCAGAGAGAGAGGAAACGATGCGACTCGTGGGGTCAGTGTGTCACGCCCCAAACTCCGGGTCACGTGAAACACCCATAAACAACCATATAAATACCTAACCAGATGTTTGCTCACAAAGTAAAGCATATATGCATTAAATATATCTGCCAAAAAGGCTAACATTACACAGTTCCAACATCAAAAAACATGTTATAAGCATACATGATCAAAAGATCAAAAAGGAAGACTACAGATCTTTCGCCTCCAATCGGTAACCCCGAATCAACCTGTGCGACCGGTACCTTAAAAACGTTTCAAATCCCACACCGTAAGCCAAAGCTTAGCAGAAACTAGACAAGCATGAAATATAAGATAAACAAGCTAGGAAAAAATATGCGGCTTTTGACTCTCTTCCAAGCCTTAAAACAGTTTTCACAAACAAACGGGAAGCAAGGATAAGAACCATTTTTAACTCACATGAGCCTCAAAAATGGTTTGAAAACAATTTTATATCACGAATCACGCAAGTCTTAAAAACAGTTTGAAATTGGTTTTATCCATCCCACAGTGCTTCACATGCAATCCATGTGCCTTCTTGGGCTTTCATCGAGGGACCTCAGCCCCAACTAATGCACCTTCTCTGACTTTCACCGAGGGACCTCAGCCCCAACTAATACACCTTCTCGAACTTTCATCGAGGGACCGCAGCCCCACCTCATGCACCGTAAACCAGAGTTAACATTCACAAAACCACATATCTGTCCATCACATTCCATACACATATGCACAATTAGACCAGAGTTTTAATGCATAAGATCATATACCAACACTACATTTCTCAAAATCATGTCACATGCTACACAGGCATCTCATGCAACATATGCATAAATGAGACTAGAGTTCTAGATACAACACGATCACATATAACCACATATAAACACTATGTTTCACATAACGGCACTTGTTCCATATAACCCGCCATGACACCCATGCCATATAACCGAAGGTCAACCCAAACCTCTCATACTAACCACTATGCACACAATCGTGCATCGACAACCCGCATCTAACCATGCAGCCACGTCACATCTAACCCATGTCACCCCGAGGATGACAACCAAACGAACCACCACGGCTCACCATGACCAACCATGACTAAAAACGACCTACACCCCTCTTCATGAGTCCAGTCGGCAGAACCCCATAATTCAATCGATTGAAATGCCACTAGAGGAGCGCCAGTCAAAAGAACCTCGCAACCCAACCAACTGGACATCATTCGACTGGAGTCCCACCTAGTCGACCCAAACAAGCTACTAAAATTTCACAAAACTTCCCCAAAACACTAGTCAGTCGACTGACCTCCTCGATTCAGTCGACTAAACCCCCAAAACCACGATCCAGTCGACTGAACTGCCCAATTCAGTCGACTGACTCCAAGCAAAACTTAACTCCGAGCTACTGGTTCAGCCCTCACGAACCCAAAGAAAAGCTTCAAAACTCCCTTTTTAACACCCTCGAACATACCCTAGCCCCAGACTACCACAAAACCTTAAAAGGAACCCTCGAAACCCGATTCCATCTAACCAAAAACAACACACAACACCCATTTAAACCAAACCTAACCCTTGAAATGAAAAATAATTTTTTATGCATTTTTAACTGGTAAAAATATATACAGATACATGTAACACCCTTATATGACATGAGAGTCTAGGACCTTATCTCGTTGAGTCAAAAACTCGATACCTCGATCCATGTGCAAAATCAATCTTTGCCAAAATAAAATTCCATCCCAATGGATGCATAGCCCACTCTGCCAATAACAAGGATCAGCTGTTAGAACGTAAAAAATTGAGCTCTGCGCCCCCGAGAAGTTAGAGAGATGGCAGAGAGACAAGGAAGAAACTTAGCTGAGAAGTTTTGAAAAATATCTTTTGAAAATATCTAACGCGAGATATTTATAGGCCACAAAAATATTTTTTTTTAAAAAAAATTCGCAACACAACGCCCAATGGCCCCAAGAACCAACCCCGCATGCATCTCTAAACTTGAACATGCATAAAAATGCATATAAACATGCTAAAATGAAAACACCAAATGCGCATCGAAAAACGCCAAAAAAGAAAATGGATTAGGGTCTCACAACTCTACCTCCCTTGAAGGAATTTTGTCCCCGAAATTCAGCACAAGGTCGAAAGAAAACAAAGTGTTGATTGCAATCGATATAGGCATACCATTCCTAGGATATAGTCAAACAATGTCAGGCATCCTAAATAACGGCTCACTATCTCAAAGACACGAGAACTACAACTCACCCGAACCTCACATCCTCACCAACCGCTACCTCAACACAGCACACCATCCACATAGTCTATCACTAACTCCCCAAATAAAGAAATGTAGAACACCGGCCCAAAAGCGGCATATTCAAAAAGTACCTCTGCTCACTGGAGTCATAGCTGCATCATTAGGTACAACTACTGCCCTGGAAGAATTGGGACCTGTAAAGGCAAACACTCAACCCTGCGTTATCCTAGTCTGCCCGCCATAGCCCGGTACTTTCGATTGTTGTACTGATTGAATTGAAGTCCCCACATCTGTAACCCGGGAATTCTAACCTACGAGTTGCTATTTTTGATCCCGCACAGATGAACTCACTCGTGTGCCTGTCGTACCTGGTACACTGCCTCCCTGAGGGCAGTTCCTACGAATATGTCTCGGCTAGCCACATCTACAATAAATCTATAACTCCCTCCCCTGTGACTGGACCCATGAACTCTAGGACTACCTCGGCTGTGGATAATCCACCGCACGGTGCCCTAGTTATCTACATTGATAGCAAATCACTCCCTCTACTCTAGCCTCCCAAATGAAGTCACTAATGGCTCTGGTGCAAAAACCTGTCGTGGTAATCCGGATGGATGAAAACTAAGACAAGAGGACTTCTGCCTCTTGTTGGAACTCCCACCTGTCTGGACCTCTGTCCCACTCTGTAGTGTCCTGGCGTCCCAAGAAACCCAAATCTCAGTCAAAGTGTTCTCAATCCTCGCTGCTGCCTCCACTAACTCTGTAAAAACACATAGCCCCATCCTTGTCAGGTGCTCCCTGATCGCCAGCCTCAAGCCCCACTCAAACCTCCTCGATCGCAGCTTGTCTATACTCACCAACTCTGGTGAAAAACGAGACATGCTAGTAAACTTGGCCTCGTACTACATAATTCCCATCGCTCCCTGGGTGAGAGCATAGAACTCCTTCTTGTACAAGTTTCTCGATGAAGCCAAAAAATAATTCTCTAGAAAAACTCCTGTGAAAGCTACCCACGTGCCCTGTACAGTATTCTTGGCATATTTTCATCACTTGTGAGCATCCCCTCTCAACTAGAAGGTAGAAAAAGGAACTCGCAAATCGTCCTCCACTATCTACAGCGTATCAAGGATCTGAGTCCCGAGCAAAGGTAGGAGGATCCATACGCCTAAACTCTTGCATCACCACCGTTGCCCTCAACTCAGGCTCTCTCTCTCTCTCCCTTTAGCGGTGTCAACCAGCAGCTGGATAGAGACTACCAACACATGTAGCAACTCATTCACGTCCATCGGTCCATGAGGAGCATTTACATCTCCAGCATTAAGGATGGGCACATTCCCTTGGCCAAAACCACGGCCACGGCTGTGACACCTTGTTCCCTGAGCATGTCGGTACATATGTAACTATAAATAAGAGACATATTCTAGCCGAACATTCATAGATATATAAGATAATTACTACATCATTAATGGTTTAAAGATTGTTCAAAATACTTAATAAGTACAGTCATCCAGAAAGCTTAACAAAAGTGACATTATGTCCGTAGAAAATTGAACAAAAAGATCAAAAAGTAAATATTCTACGTTTTCAAACTGCGTCGTGGGGATTACCCTACTCCTGCTACTCTCCCCTTTCTTCAAAGTCTCCTTCCTCAACGAACGTGCCTTCCTCGAACTGTTCTTCTTCTTCACCTGTGGCACGAATGCCATGAGCCGAAGCCCATAAGCAAATTCCCTAAACTATCTAATAAACTCTCAACGAGATATTCTATAATATATATCGTATAATACCGAATGCAATGTTAAGGGAACAGAAATATAGGCAATTTATCGACAATGTATCGTATAATACCCAATGTGAGTGCATGATGTAAATGAATGCAATGCAAATACCCAACCCCAAGTACTTCCAGAACAGTATCACGATTTTCACGCCAGGAATTACAGAGTAGACTTCATGGAATATTGATCACATAACCTATCCTAGCCTCGTTGCAAAAGGTAAACGCTCGCCTTGGCTACATACCTCAATTGTTTTACTCAATGGCAACGGCGTGAGGGGGGGCCAACCAGTTTTATCCATCCTTATCCGAACCAACCGATCCCACATTAAGTACTAGGATACTCGTTAAGCGTCAACCCAAAGTCTAATTAAAGCTAGTGATGATCCCATGATGCCTAAATCCCCCTTTTATAATAAAAATCTCCAATCTAATATCACATCTGGCAACCAAGGACGCTCTAGATCCACAACCAATAAATAATTGATTTTCATGTCACCCAACCCAATCGAAAGATACGAAAGGGACTCAGATAACCCAAGATGAATTGGAAAAATGCTCATGACGTGCAATATGCCTCTCGTGTACAATTAAGCATTGCATGGTATATAAACAAGACATGGCACATGGTACAACTTGCTAAAGTATTAAGTACAATCATGCGAAGTATAACCACAATTTAAGAAACATAGACTCAAACCATTGGCATGAGTTCATCTCATCAAAAGTATCATTTTCATACACTAATTACTCATAAAGTTCATATAGGTTCACACACTCAAGTCTCACAAGTAACACACCATTCAAACACTTAGCCAATTTTAGGTATAAATTTAATTGCTAGTTTTAAAGTTACGACTGTGTTTCGAAGCACTTAGATATTGATTTAATTTCTAACATTTTAACACCAATTAGATAAAAATATTTTCTATAACTGTTATATTTATCACCAAGGTCAGTTCCTAAAGTAAAAAGGTCATTTATTTTATTTTAGTAAAAACCATTTAGCATTTTACAGAGAAAACCTTAGAAATTGGCCCGCTGTTGGCCACGGTTTTCGGGTATCATTTAGAGGGTTATGTCTCTCATTTTTGGTGAGGTTTTGGTTTAAGGTGTCCCATACAAGTTTCATGTTTTGTGCTAAGGCAAGTTATTTGGAAAGAGTTTAAGAGTTTGGCCAATTTTTAAAAAGGGCTCAGTCAGCCTAAAAAAAGTCAGCAGACTGTGTTTTTAACCGAGAATGCTCAAAACTTTTGGAATATGATCTGAGGGTATTTTGGGCTTATTTTTTCTCAGTCATTAATTTAGTATGTTAGCTACATTGTTCATGTTTACCACTTTTGGATTTGGCATCTAAAACGTTATGTTTTGGTCCTCACAAAAATGTGTGACAAAGAGATCTGTCAATCACCGAACCTTAACAGTGACTTTGGAAAGACTTTTGACCTATCAAGACTTCATATTTTAGGCTCATGTTTGGTGGAAACAAATATAAATATGTCCTCTACAAGTTTTATGTTTTGACCGAAGATCGGTTCTTACTCAAACTTAGGGTGTTTAGGTCTGCAACTTAGAGTGGGCAAGATCTGACAATCTTTGGAAAAAATGAGATATCTGGAGTTCTACCTAACGAAATCACTTCAAACCAATTTTGTACGAAAGATAACTCAAATATCTAGATCTGGACACAAACATCACTTTAAGACCACTTTTCGACATTTAGTTATGATGATTTAAAGTTGGTGGCGGAAAGTGAGTAAGTCCAGAAAATCAGGCTACTTAGGGTTTTGATTTCTTAGTCTATATTGTGTGCATTTTTTTTTACATGTTTTCTTTGAATGCATGTTGTAAACTCAAATAAACCAAAACTCAAGAAGATACTCAAGCCGTAAAACTTAAAAACATACACATGCAAGCTCATACAAAACACAATCTTGCCCTAGCAGTCCACTATTTGCATCTACAACGCCTTTTTTTAGTTATTCTTCATTTCTTTTCTTAGGGTTTGTTATAGAGATGGATTGAGAGGTATCTTGAGGAAGAATATCAGAAGGTTTAAGGAAGTTGCTTACCTTATTTGATGCTCAAATGGTTGAAGAAGAAATGAACTTAGCTTTATTGTACCTCCCTTCAGCCTTTCTTCCTTCCTCTTCCTTTTTTTTTCTTCTCTCCTTCTTCTTTGAAAACACTTAGAAAATTTTGGCCTCTCTCTTTCTCACTCTCTCAGCCGAATCATGGAGTAATGAAGGGGCGGTTTGGGTCGTGTTTTATAGGAAAATTATAGTAGGAACATAATTATGGTGTATAAGCTTTTATTTAAATTTTCTTAAATTTGATTGGGTGCATGGAGTGGTGAGATTTATTTGAGAGAGATATATATCCGTTTGTTGCAGGTGGGATTCAGCTGGGGCTATTTGGGAGACTAAAAAGCTAATTTTGTATTTAATTAGGGTTTTAAATTGTATTTTGGTACATTTTTGTGAATATAAATGCATAAAATATTAATTTTATATACCTAAACTTACTAAAACCTATTATATTAATGTATTTATAATTAATTTAGTCTTCTCATGATTTATCATAATTTTGATAGCAATTAAATAAATAAGTGTAAGATTTTAAGTTAAATTAAGTTAGTTTAATTATAATTGGCTTTTTGACTTATTTATTGTGTTGAGATGTTAAATAATTATTTGTTTGCTTTTGTTGAGTTATATTATTATATTAGTGTGTATATTATATATCTTTTTCTCATTTTTAAGCTTAAAAAGGCAAAAATTAGCTTTTTGAACACAAATTCCTAGGTGGCCGGCCATGCAAGGGCAATTTGGTTATTTTTGTTGTTGTTTTGTATTTTATTAATTAATTGTATGTAAGTATCTAATTTTGGGTGTCCATGTGTCAAATTTTAAATTTTTAGGACTTTTTGCTGTACTATGGGCAAAATGGTCATTTTACCTTAGTTATGTGAATTTTTTATTTTTAATTTAATATTTTATGTTATTAACTTAATTTAAGCTATTTTCAGACTTTTCTAAGTATTAGGGGTTTACCTTTGAGTATTTGGTCTCTTTTAGAATTTTCGGGTCAAAATTAGGGTTTTGGATTAATTAGGGTTTCTTCTATTCATGTAGCAACCTAAGTTCTCGTCAACTAACTGTTACTTATACTAGTGTTTGGACTTAGATTGTTCCGCAAGTGGTTATAGTCTGGGCTGCTACAACTAGGTTTCGGGTCGAGTTGTTACAATTTAGGTGGTTACTACTAAGGTCCGGATTGGGGTGTTACAATCTACCCCCCTTAAATAAATTTCATACTCAAAATTTCATGTGAAAGGTTGTGGATGATTACTTGCATTTATTCTCTTCGAAGTTGTGTCCTTGAGTTGCTCGTTATTGAGGGTGTGGACAAAGTCTGGTTTATGCATTCGACATTTGGGGAAAATAGTTATTTAATCTTACTATTTCTTTAAACCAATCACTACAAAAATTTTAATGATCATGTAGCATATTTGTGATGCAAGAATTGTTTGTCTAGTGCTAACCTAAATGTCTTTGTCCTTCAAGCATATCCTTTCCAAAGATAATGCAACAAGTCTAATTAACGTATATCTTAGAGTTTGCAGATTCAGGCGTACCTCCGATCATCACCGAATACTCCTTTTTCCCTTGTGAAGGTGAGTCTTTTGTCCATTGGTTCTCTTGTTGGTCGAGTTGTATCATTCTTCCCGAACTGCTTGTTTCACTTTTACGAATGTTACAGTTTCTTCCCCTTGGTAGCGGGTATTCAAACTTTTTATGTCCAAACTTATTGCAATTGAAACAGATTGTTGAGTTTGTCTCTTATGAACGGCGGACACTTCCCTCATCGCCATCCGGTTGGTTAGGTTGCACCACCTTTTTCACACCATTTATTCCTTGCTGCAATGAATTTGTTTGATCCTTGTAGCCCTGGTCTGGTTGATGGTGGTTGTAGTTTAATCCTTTTTGCAGTGGGCATTCATACTTTTTTTATCCGGGCTTCCAGCACTGATAACAAATTTTTAATTTTGGTGTCCTTTTTCGTAGTTATTCTCATTGGTCATCTTGAGGGTAAGGTTTCAAGCGTATGATCTTTTTGTTGCTCTGTAGTGGTCCTCCTTGATTGTCTTCTCCAATTCTTGTCGAGTAGTGCATCATCTTATGTCCTGGCTGGTTGCACTTATAACAAGCTCTTATTATTGGTTGTTATGGCTTTGTAGCCTTGATCCATACCTCAAATATTCAGGAAAAATTCTTCTTCTTAGGTACTCGGATATTTTGTACTCTCAGGTCCGACAAGTACCATGATCCTTCCTGGCGAACCTTCCCTTGCGATCGATCCAAGTTAGTAGTTAGATCTTGAAAAATTCATGTTAGGCTCAGGACTTTGACTTCCTCTTCAGTTTCGCCTACTTTTGCTGAATACTCGAGGTTTTGTCTTTGTTCCATCATCCCTAAAAAAAAGAAAGGAAAAGGGGTCACATAACTGTTTGCTAAAGTTGGTTCTACTTATTTGATACTTAATCTGTTCATTAGTATAAAAAGTCTTATTCAATGAGATTCTTTCATTCTTCACTGTGGATTGTCGACATAGGGCTACTATTCTAGGTTCTATATGAATTGTATTTCGGGTCTCACTTCATTGACTAGTAAAGATCTATTCCAACGAATCAATTTTTTTTCTGTTTCTATTCCATATACTGATAATCTCGCAGTGTTGGTCACACATAAAATCTCATATGATTGCAAAGGCTAGTTGAAAACTTGTTATCATAAGCGGCTTTGGCCGAAAATAGGAGTTTCTGTTAATCTCCTTTATGCCTACTCTTAACATACTTTTGATGGTTTAGAATCGAGTGTTTAGACTGTCTAGACAAGATGCGGGTCTTGTTTAAATATAGTAAAGAACTCTCGTTGTTATAAAATTTCATGGCTATACTTTTTTCTTGTAGCTACCTATGCGTCATGGCGTTTAACCAATGGAAAGAGGGCGGCCTTAGTAAGGTAATTTATTACAACCCGAATGTTATCGTGTTTTTGACAAATCCTGGCAACGAAGTCCGTAATCAATGCTTTCCAACCTTTCCAAGTGATGCACTGTTTCTCTTAGCTTCCATTGTTTGTCCTTCATGTGCTGGTATGTAGGATTTGGATGTCTCTTCCATTAACTGGATCGTTTCTCTCCGGTGGTTGGTCACTTTAGGGCAATTGAATGGGATAAAAGGTATGTCTGAGGCAAATATCGAGTCACGTGATCCATTGTGATTTGATGGTCAATTCTCTATCGAGCTCTAAATGTTCCTTGTTGTTAGAAATTCTCCTTCGAAAGTGGGGATGACCAGATTCAGATACTGTCATTTTGGTAAGAAGAGTTGATCTGAATATCGATATGTACAGATATTTTTTCGTTACTTGCATACTAAGGGTTCCCTAAGCTTGAGGTTGTCACTTATTTTTTGCTTCCCTACCTTCGATACGAATCTTTTGCTTTCTAGTTTTCCAAATGTGTCGGTCTGCTATGAACTAATCTGGGAAAGTCTAAACTTTGTCATACAGTGATGTCATGAGTGAATCTGTTGTTCCTAACTGTAGGTGACTGGCAGCATAGTTGTACTTGTTGGGTCCTTTGAAAAGGTATAATCATTTAAATAAACCCTTACTTAACCATTCCTTTAGTCGGGGGTCTCGATCTCCAAAACTTCATTAAACGCAAACGTTAACGGTGCTTTGAGTTATAATGTTGAGGAAAAGGTTACCTTATGATTTAAAGAGGTGTCAAGAGGTTTTCGTGCATTGACCTAATTTTTTGTGAAAGCGTTGAAGCCTAATAATATAATATTTCGACGATCGTCGTCACTCACTAACCTACAGGTAAGGTTTGGAAAAAATACGCGTGGAGTTTGATAAGGATGGTAAGCTCAATCTTACTGGTTTCAGAGAAGGTGACCATACGGCATTGACTTGATAAGCGTTTGGTTGAGGATTTCAAATGGTTTATGCACGAGATGCCGCTGGGGTTAGAATATCTTAGGGTCGACTCCCAGATGGTTCAAAGGCATGGGGTCATAGTTAAAGCAATCATCATTGACTCAGGTTGAGAGGTCAAGAGATTAGAAATTAATGAATATTACAGAGAGGAGGTTCTCGGGATCAATCTGTGCAACATTAGACTTTGACAAAAGGTATGTATAAGCAATGGGTAGCCAAAATGGATATTTATTCTGACTTTACGTCGGCCTAACGTATTTCAATTCAAGCATCAAAGTCAACTCCCCAAGTTGGAATTTCAAGAGTTCACAAAATTGCTTCAGCCGGACATAGTATTGAAGTCAAGAAATGAATGGTGGTGAAAGATTACCTAAGAATGTTGCTGGGTAGCATTGTTGAGGACCGGTGCTATTAGAAAGAAAGATAAGAAAAGAATTTTAACCGGTATAGGAGTTGATACAAGGGTTTGGGAAAAGAAACTCGTAAGGGTGAAGTTGTAGGATTTTAGCGGTGTTTTCCTCAAAACTTAGGCTACTCCTAGGGCCTTATCACCTAGGGTTTAGTTAACTTGTCGGTGGTTTGATCGTTTATCGACTATTTAAGAGAGTGTCGAGATTAGGGGATTGTTTCCATTCTTATTTGTCTTCATGTTTTTGGGATATTATAGATTTTAGTTTGAGATTATAAGATAGCTAATGATTTTGATATAATTTATAAAGAATTTAACAATGAATACTTGCATTTTATTCAACATGTAACTGGTACAAGGTTCTCAAAAAATTCACATAGCACGCACAAAACCTTCAAACAAAAGAAAAAGCACAACGCCTAGTGTATTGAAGCCTAAACAAACAAACGCAGATAAAAGTGACAGACAACTGCCTCGCGTTCCCAAGTCACTTCGTAAATACCATAGCAGCGCCATTGCACCTCCACGTACCAAATGTTCCTTGGCCCTCTACGAGCTATATCTGTGATGGCCACTAGTACCTCTTCATAAGTCTTTAGATCATCGAAGTTGATATCTAAGCTGCGTGGATCAACGATGCCTCGTTTATCTCTCGACATTGTCATCTGCAGCCATCGGGTCTTTACCAAATCTCCGAGTCGCTCCTTAAACCCTGGCGGTACTTTCACTCAGTATGCTGTTTCATCGTGTTTTCCTAGAACCTTTAACGAACCTATAAATCGAGGGAAAAATTCTATCTTTCTCCACCTCTTTCTCCTTTTCGAGAATACTCGGGCATAAATCCACTGACCAATACGGTAGTCCTTAGAATTGTTTTGGCAGCTATAGCAAATTGTTGCATCTGTCTCCTTGTCGTCCTCTGATTCGGGCGGTGGTGCCTCTAGTGGATTATAAAAGTAGGCGATGGTTCGCTTCTCATTCTCATCATCGTCCTCAAGTTCCTCGTTATCGTTTACTCCGAAGTCTACCTCGTCCCCTACTATGTCAGGTTCTTTGTTTGCTCCTACTTCCTCGACCTTTTCTTCTCGCTAAGCTGGCCACTCTTCCGAAAACATCCATGCTAACAAAAACACGTCTACCGAGTCTTGCTCTTCAGTAGGTTCTTTTTCAGGGTCTGAGTCCCCTAGTTCCGATGCTGCCTATGGTTTCCCGGCTGGTTATGCGTCGGACGCCATCCTAATAAGAAAAGATAGAGAAAACCCTAAGATAAAGA
The DNA here is from genome assembly GCA_034768845.1 of Heliamphora exappendiculata. NCBI lineage: Eukaryota > Viridiplantae > Streptophyta > Magnoliopsida > Ericales > Sarraceniaceae > Heliamphora > Heliamphora exappendiculata. The sequence continues at coordinate 14,299 of JAOTRH010144324.1, read as the reverse complement.
TTTTTAAGTTGTTAAAATTATATGTGATAACTTAATAGTACAGACACTCTACAGAGTTTCTACGCTACAGAACTCACGGTCTCCCATTTCCCAAGGCATGAAGGTTCAGTAAACCTAAACTCTGATACCAACTATGACACCTCGTTTCCTGGGCATGTCGGGACATATGTAACTATAAATAAGGGACATATTCTAGCCAAATATTCATAGATATATAAGATAGTTACTACATCATTAACGGTTCAAAGATTGTTCAAAATACTTAATAAGTACAGCCATCCAGAAAGCTTAACAAAAGTTACATTATTTATGTGGAAAACTGAACAAAAAGATCAAAAAGTAAATATTTTACGTCTTCAAACTGCATCGTGGGGATAACCCTACTCCTGCTACTCCCCCCTTTCTTTAAAGTCTCCTTCCTCAACGAACGTGCCTTCCTTAAAATGTTCTTCTTCTTCACCTGTGACACGAATGTCACGAGCCGGACCCAAGAAGCAAGTTCCATAAACCATCTAACAAACTTATAACGAAATATTCTACAATACATATCGTATAGTACCCAATGCAAAGTTAAGGGAATAGAAATATAGACAATTTATCATTTTCAACAGGATGAGCACATATAAGAACAGAAGTTTCAGTGCGTGATGCAGCTGAATGGAATGAAAATGCCCAACCTCAAGTACTTCCAGAATAGTATCACGAATTCCACGCCAGGAATTACAGAGTAGACTTGATGGTATATTGATCACTTAACCTATCATAGCCTCGTTGCAAAAGGTAAACGCTCGCCTTGGCTACATACCTCAATTGTTTTACTCAATGGCAACGGCGTGAGGGGGCAACCAGTTTTATCCATCCTTATCCGACCATCCGATCTAACATTAAGTACTAGGATACTCGTTAACCGTTAACCCAAAGTCTAATTAAAGCTAGTGACGATCCCATGGTGCCTAAATTCTCCTTTTATAATAAAAACCTCCAATTTATTATCACATCTGGCAACCAGGGACGCCTTAGATCCACAACCACTAAATAATTGATTTTCATGTCACCCAACACAATCGAAAGATACAAAGGGAGAAATTCCCATGACGTGCAATATGCCTCTCGTATACAATTAAGCATTGTATGGTATATAAACATAACATGGCACATGGTACAACTTGCTAAAGCATTAAGTACAATCATACGAAGCATAACCACAATTTAAGCAATATAGACTCGAACCATTGGCATGAGTTCATCTCATCAAAAGCATCATTTTCGTACACTAATTACTCACAAAGTTCATATAGGTTCACACACTCAAGTCTCATAAGTAACACACTATTCAAACACAGTTAATTTTAGGTACAAGTTTAATTGCTAGTTTTAAAGTTGCAACAGAGTTCCGAAACACTTAGACATTGATTTAATTTTTAAACTTTTAACACCAATTAGCTAAAAATATTTTCTATAACTTTTATATTTATCACCAAGGTCAGTTCCTAAGGTAAAAAGGTCATTTATTTTATTTTATTTTAGTAACAGCCCTTTAGCATTTTACGGAGAAAATCTTAGAAATTGAGCCTCTATTGGCCACGGTTTTGGGGTATCATTGAAAGGGTTATGGCTCTGATTGTTTGTGATCTTTTAGTTTAAGGTGTCCCCTACAGGTTTCATATTTTGTAATAAGGCAAATTATTTGGAAAAAGTTTAAGCGTTTGGCAAATTTGTAAAAAGGGCTCAGCCAGCCAAAAAAAAGTCTACATAGTGTGATTTTAACAGAAAATTCTCAAATCCTTTCAGATATCATCCGAGGGTATTTTGGGCTGATTTTTGCTCAGTAGGTAATTTAATATGTTAGCTACATTTGTCATGTTTACCACTTTTGGATTTGGCCTCTAAAACATTAGGTTTAGGCTCTCACAACAATGTGTGACAGAGAGGTCTGTCTGTCACTGAACCTTAACAGTGACTTTGGGAAGACTTTTGAACTATCAAGACTTCATATTTTTGGCTCATATATGGTGAACGAAAAGATAAATATGTTATCTACAATTTTTATGTTTTGACTTAAGCTCGGTTCTTACTCAAACGTAGGGTTTTAGGTCTTCAACTCAGAGTGGTTAAGATCTGACATTCTTTAGAAAAAATAAGATATCTAAAGTTCTACCCAACGAAATCACTTTAAACCAATTTTGTATGAAAGATAACTCAAACATATAGATCTAGGCACAAACATCACTTTAATACCATTTTCCTACATTTAGTTATGATGATTTAAAGTTGGTGGCAGAAAGTGAGCAAGTCTAGAAAATTAGGCTACTTAGGGTTTTGATTGCTTAGCCTATGTTGTGTACATTTTTTTGACATATTTTCTTTGCATGCATGTTGTAAACACATATAAACCAAAACTCCATATTACACACAAGCCATAAAATGTAAAAACATACACATGCAAGCTCATACAAAACACAATCTTGCCCTAGCAGTCCACTATTTGTATCTACAACGCCTTTTTTTTGAGTTATTCTTCATTTCTTTTCTTAGGGTTTGTTATGAAGATGGATTGACGGTTATCTTGAGGGAGAATATCATCATAAGGTTTAAGGGAGATGCTTACCTTATTTGATACTCAAATGGTTGAAGAGGAAATAGACTTAGTTTTATTGTACCTCCATTGAGCCTTTCCTCCTTCCTCTTCCTTCTTTCTTTCTTCTTCTCTCCTTCTTCTTTGAAAACACTTAGAAAATTTTGGTCTCTCTCTTTCTCACTCTCTCAGCCGAATCATGGAGAAATGAAGGGGTAGTTTGGTTCTTGTTTTATAAGAAAATTGTAGTAGGAACATAATTAGCGTGCATAAGCATTTATTTAAATTTTCTTAAATTTGATTGGGTGCATGGGGTGGTGGGATTTATTTGAGAGAGATATATATCCATTTTTTGCAGGTGGGATTCGTCTGGGGCTGTTTGGGAGACTAAAAATCTGATTTGGTATTTAATTAGGGTTTTAAATTGTATTTTAGTACATTTTTGTGAATATAAATGCATAAAATATTAATTTTATATACCTAAACCTACTAAAACCTATTATATTAATGTATTTATAATTAATTTAGTTTTCTCATGATTTATCATAAATTTGATAGCAATTAAATATGTAAGTGTAGGCTTTTAAGCTAAATTAAGCTAGTTTAACAATAATTGGCTTTTTGACTTATTTATTGTGTAAAAACTTTAAATAATTATTTATTTGCTTTTGTTGAGCTATATTATTATATTAGTATGTATATTACTTGTACAAAAAGTATTGAGTCAAAATAATGCTTAATTTATACATCTTTTTCTCATTTTTAAGTTTAAAAAGGCAAAAGGTTACTTTTTGGGCACAAATTCCTTGGTGGCCGGCCATGCAAGGAAAATTTAGTCATTTTTGTTGTTATTTTGTATTTTATTAATTAATTGTGTATAAGTATTTGATTTTGGATATTCATGTGTCAAATTTTAGATTTTAAAGAATTTTTACTATACTATGGGCAAAATGGTTATTTTACCTTAGTTATGGGAATTTTTAATTTAATATTTTATGTTATTTACTTAATTTAAGCTATTCTGAGACTTTTCTAAATGTTAGGGGTTTACTTTTGAGTATTTGGTCACTTTTAGGGTTTTCGGGTCAAAATTAGGATTTTGGGTTAATTAGGATTTCTTCTATTCATGTAGCGACCTAAGTTCTCGTTAACTAATCATTGCTAATACTAGTGTTTGGGCTTAGTTCGTTCCTCGAGTGGTTACAATCCGGGCTGTTACAACTAGGGTCCGGACTAGAGTGTTACAACGGCCTTACCCACTCTGCGCAGACATCACGTCTATATGAAAGAAACATAGAACATAAGATGCAGCACATCACATGAACATAAGCACTAACCACATAAACATGCTAGCATGTAGTCACATATGTTCATACTAAACAAACCCCACATACTGAGGAGAACCGACAAGAATGACGCGTCAATTTGGATAACCTACTCAAATTTCCTGCTAGAAATCACGTTAACTAAATGCGTTTCTAACTTGACTCCCAAGTTTGTTAATCCAAACACCCGAAGGCAAAACTAATCAATCTTAAAGTTCAACCCCCATGCCCACATACACAAATTACATATTGCCAACACACTATCATGCTCGTTCTACCAAAACATCTAAAAACATGCAGTCAAGCACACGCAATTAACCTCACACGGTGATTGATATTCGAACCCAGAGCTCTAATACCATTCTATCATGCCCCAAACTTTGAGTCACGTGAAACACCCATAAACAACCATATAAACACCCAATCCGATGTTTACTCACAAAGTAAAGCATACTTGCATTAAATATATCTGCCAAAAAGGCTTACATTACACGGTTCCAACTCAAAAAAACATGTTATAAGCATACGTGATCAAAAGAGCAAAAAGGATTACTACAGATCTTTCGCCTCCAATCGGTAACACCGAATCAACCTACGCGACCAGTACCTGAAAAATATTTCAAATCCCACGCTGTGTGCCAAAACTCAGCAGAAACTAGGCAAGCATGAAATGTAAGCTAAACATGCAAGGAAATAATATGCAGCTTTTGACTCTCTTTCAAGTCTAAAAATAGTTTTTACAAACAAACGGGATGCAAGGATAAGAACCATTTTTGACTCACAGGAGCCTCGAAAACGGTTTAAAAACAATTTTATATCACGACTCGCGCAAGTCTTAAAAACAATTTGAAATTGGTTTTCTCCATCCCATAGTGCTTCACATGCAATCCATATACCTTCTCGAGCTTTTACCGAGGGACTGCAACCCCAACTAATGCACTTTCTCGAACTTTCACCGAGGGACCTCAACCCTAACTAAAACACCTTCTCGGACTTTTACCGAGGGGCCGTAGCCCCACCTCATGCACCGTTAACCAGAGTTAACATTCACAGAACCACATATCTGTCCATCACATTCCATACACATATGCATAATTAGACCAGAGTTTTAATGCATAAGATCACATACCAACGCTACGTTTCTCAAAATCACGTCACATACTACACATGCATCTCATGCAACATATGTATAAATAAAACCAGAGTTCTAGATATAGCACAATCACATATAATCACATATAAACACTATATTTCACATAACGGCATCACGTGCCACACAACCCGCCATGACACCCATGCCATAAACACTTTATTTTGATTGTTCGACATCAAAAAAAATTTAATCTGGAGCCTGTTTCGGCAATTTGACCATCCATTTTGTTTTTAATCAAAAAATTGTATTCAAATCAATAATCTTGGCAGTTTTCCTCCAACACTTAAGGCCTTGCATAACACGTTTAGAATCCAAAACATATACATCAATACATAATCTCACAACAAAAGAAAAACTACAAAAAGTCTTCCGTCTCCTCCAGCTCCTCTAGATCATCCCATGTGATCACAATCATCTAAAAAATATTTTCAAATCCCACAACGTGAGCCGAAGCTCAATAGGAACAGACTAGTATGAATTAAATGCAAAATATGCTAACTCGAATAATATGAATAATTCGACTCACACGAGCCTCAAAACGGTTTTTTTCCCTAAAAACCACAAGTTTTCATATAATTTGATAACGTTCAACAATATAACAAGCACGAACAACCGTGCATGCATCTCATACTATTTTACGATCTTTCACCGTGGGATAGCACTAACCCAGTCATTCAATTCTTTGCGGTCTTTCACCACAGGACAACTACATATCCTAATATGTAACTCTTCACAGTCTTTCACCGTAAGACAACGGCTTGTCCCAGTACACAATTCTTCACAGCCTTTCACCGTAAGACAATGACTTAACCCAATATGCAGTTCATTACAACGACGCATGGTATGACTTAATAAATATAGGCACGCACAAAGCTATGTACCAAACATCTAATCGCATACCAACATATCTTTCATATAGCCGTTGAGATTTACCGACATCTCAACCGAATCATTTTTAAATAAGGCTCAATCCTAAAGGTTAGCTCTAAACCTCTAAACTAGGTTTTTACAAACATTTTTATAACTCTTCCAATTTTCAAAACCCATCTTTTCAAAAAAACCTTGGACACACCCAAGTCCAATTTTGTAATAAACCACAAGATCGCACAACATTCCTTTTCATTCAACAAACATGGTTTAAATACAAAGTTCAACAATAAATGCATTTTTAAATGGAAGAAATGCATATAATCGCATGTAGCACCCTTTTTAAAGTAAGATACTCTAAAATCCTACCTCAGTGAGTTAAGAATTCTACGCTTTGCACTATGGAGAGAAACCAATGTCATCAAAATGAGAATCCGTTTGGATGAATACGAAGCCCACAGCGAGGATAACAAGGATCGACTATTGGAACATCTAAAACTAAGCCCGAACCATGCCGAAAGCTAGAGAGAATGTAGAGTCCTTGAGTGATCTTTCAAGAGAAAGGAGAGAAAGCTTACACAACAAGTTTTAACACAAAGTCCAATGCATTGGCTGTCTTATAAATATCTCACACCAGGCTGTCCGCTCGAGTGAACAGAGCTCTGCTCGAGTGGTCCCCTAACGATTCAACTCTCCCTCACCAACTCACTCGAGCAAATAGCCTCACTCGAGCAGTCATCGCTGGGTAAAAACCCAAACAAAAGATGCATAACCAAGCCCACGCATGTAGAACATATATAAAAACATGATATTTTATAACGATTAAAGTGCTAACCAACACATTGAATACATATTACGAAAAAAAAAATAGAACCGGATCTCACAACTCTTCCCCCCTTAAAGGAATTTTACCCCCGAAATTCACTACAAGGTCACGACGCAAACAATTGCAGATATCTAGCATAAACCCCGGACTCAAGCTCCCACGTTACTTCCTCGATTTTGTGATAAAGCCATAGAACCTTGACATATGCAATGGTCCTCCATCTCAACACTTGCACCTTTGTGTCCATAATCTTCACCAGTCGTTCCTAAAAAGAAACATCATCATCTACCCGCAACTCTGCCCAATCCAAGATGTGTGTTGGGTCAGGCTTGTACTTCCAAAGCATGAAGATATGAAACACATTGTGCATAGATGACAGTTGAGGAGGCAAGGCCAAATAGTGTGCCACCTCTCCAATCCTCTCTAGGATTTCAAACGGCCCGATAAAACGTGGCGATAACTTCTCGCTACGGCCAAATCTCATCAAACCTCGACATGGTGAGACTTGCAGAAACACATAGTCCCCCACCCCAAACTCCAAAGGCCTCGTCCTCCAATCGGCATAATTCTTCCGACGGCTTTGAGCCGTTACTAAGCGTTAGCTAATCATAGCAATATTTTTCGCTATTTCCCGCACCAAGTCGAGTCCCAAAACTGTGGTCTCTCTCACATCTGTCTAACACACTGGCTCCCTTTGAGGCCTGGCGACCTACACGGCATACCATATAAGGCCTCAAAGGGTGCCATCCCAATACTAGACTAATAACTGTTGTTATATGCAAACTCTGTCAATAATAAATGATCTTCACAAGAACTCCAAAAATTGAGTAGATAAGCTCGCAGTATATCCTCTAGAATCTATATAGTACACAAGCTCACAGTATATCCTCTAGAATCTGTATAATCCACTTGGATTGATCGCCCGTCTGAGGGTGAAAAGTAGTGCTAAAAGTAAATCTGTCCACAAAGCTACCTGAAGACTCTGCCAAAAGCGTGATGTAAAGCACAGGCCTAGGTCTCGGTAAAAAACAATAGACACGGATACTTTGTGTAACCAAATAATCTCACTGACATATAGCCTACTCAGCTTATCCATAGAATCCTTCATGCGAATGGGAAGAAAGTGTGCCGACTTCGTCAGTCGGTCAACCACGACCTAAACAACGTCATGCTCCTTCGACGATCTAGGAAGTCCCAATATAAAACCCATCGTGATGTTCTCTCACTTCCATTTCGATACTGCCAACGGCTATAGCAACCCTGCAGGTCTCTAATGCTCTACTTTTACTTGGTGACAGATAAGGCACCGATAAACAAACTACGGGCTTTCACTGCAGGACCAATATCCACCCCTAATAATGCAATTTCTTGATAGGCTTTCACCGCGGGACCAATATCTGCCCCAATACTCTTTATGGTCTTTAATCGCAGGACAACAACTTGCCCTAATATGCAATTTTTTACGAAAGCACACCGCATGGCTTAACATAACATTTGCACGCATACAGCTATGAACAAAATGTCTAGGACACATAACATTATCCATATAATCATGGAAATCAACTAACATTTTAAAATATTTTCCACCCTTTTCACAGGATCATTTAAACCAAGGCTCAACCCCTAGGGTTACCTCAAAACATCAAGACCATGTTTTCACAGCATAACATAAATCTTTCTGATTTTCAAAATTCGTCTTTTCAAAAACCACGGACACACTCACATCCACCAACTTTGTAATAAACCACAAAAATGCTTAACATGCTTTCTATCCAACCAAACACTGTTTAAATATAAAGTTCAACATTTATAGCATTTTAACACAGTAAAAATGCGTATAATCATATATAGCACCCTTTTAACACAAGATAGTCTAGAATCCTACCCCATAGAGTTAAAAACTCGACACTTTAGACGCCGACGAGAAACCAAAGTTGCCAAAATGAGATTCTATTCGGATGAACGCAAAGCCCACGATGTGTATACTAAGGATCAACTATCCCAACGCCATGATCCGAGTCCGAACCAACCCAAAGGCTAGAGAGGGCTAAGGTTTAGTCTTTCTTTAAAGGGAGAGAAAAATAATCTTACCCAACAAGCTATGGCACAAAAACCGAGGCTACTAGCTATCACTTTAGAGCCAATGCGTAACAGATCGCTCGAGCGATCTAAGGACCGACCGAGCGGTCCTGCTCAGAAAACCCCAACTTTCTGCTATAACACCTGACAGGACCAGGATTGAAACGAACTTGCATATCTATGCCATCAAATGCATGAAACATATAGAAACGTGCTTTTCTTATAACGATTAAAATGATAATCAGCACGTCACATATATACATTACAAAAATTAAAAGGAATCAAGTCTCACATTTGCTATACCATCCCACATATGTTTAGTATGAAATTTTATGGAGTGATAGATATAAATGTTAGGAACATTTTTTATGAAGACAACTAAGTTGAAAGGTATTTCTAGACTAGGAAAAAAATTCGTTGAACAGAATAGGTCAAAAAATGACACTATTTAGTAAAATTGAGTGTTAGGAAAATCATTTAGTCCTATCACTCCAAATAAATTATTGATAAAAGATAACTCACAAACCTTGCTCTAGAAATAACGCTTAACCTTTGGGGAGTTTTTTGGAATTTTCTAAAAATCTGCAAAGTGGTTGTTTTTCTACTCATTTGGAGTTAAAACGTAAATATTATGTTTCGGGTACTTAGACTTTAATTTGGGCTTTACCAAAAATCACACATGCTAATAATAATCTCATGAAGCTCCAATAAAAATATATTTTGAAAAAAACACTTTTAGGTTCAACAAAAAAATTCGGGTAAGTGCAAGAAGAGGGCTTTTTCTTAGTTTTTCTGCAATGGATTTGTTCATATTCTTGTTTAACTTATTTTTTGAGTTCATATATGTTATTTAAGGTCTAAAACCAGTATATTTCAAAGGCTCTAATATACACATAACACAGTTGTTTAACTCATACAAAGAAAAGAAAACACAAGATGTCATTCCATGCACAACAACTATGCTATCTCCTATTCGATTCTTTATAGACCTTCTTGTTTCTATTCTTGTTTATAACTATTTAGATCATATTGTTTGTTATAGAGAGGGGTTAGAAAAGAAGGTTAAGATGAGTTGTAGGAGTTCCTACCTAGATGGTCTTGATCAATGAAGATGGAGGACTTAGCTTTTGCTCTAAACTTTCTTCCATCCTTTTATTCCTTCTTCCTTCTTTCTTATTCTTCTTCTTGGGACACTCTCTCTCTAGAATTTCCACCCCATTGGCCGAATTCTATGAAGGAAATTGGGTGGAGATGGTCTTCTATTTTTAGGCTCATAGAAGGATCAAGTGTGTAATTTTCTAGAGTTTGTTCAGTAATTAATTAGAATAGGTTTAGGAACTTTTTCATAATTATAAGTGAAGGAAACTGAATCCCAGATAACTGAGATGGTGTATACAAATTGAATCAAACACGTAGAGTGGCACAAGATCAACATAAAAAAAACTGTGCAGCACTGAACTATTCAAACGAACGATTGAGCAGTTCAGACGGACGGGAAAACCGTTCGGACAAAAATCGTACGGGATGAACAAAACTGAACCTCGATCACTGAAACAGAAAACCTGGTACACCGATAAGGCAGACTAGGGATTATACCTGCTCGATCCCACTAATTTGATCGTGTTTATGTTCTTGAAGTTGAATCCAAAGATCAACACAGCAATCAGCTGGCAATCTTTTCTCCATTCAAATCTTCTGCTATATATTCCCGGGTGCCGAAGACACGAACTAAGTGTGAGCATAGATCTTTCGTGCTCCAAATTCTATCTAGCTACCTCTTCTAGTTCTAGTTCTCATGTTACGTGAAAACCTTAAAAGATTATATGAATGTATCGTCTGGTGACCAGGGTTATAATGTCATATAAATAGGTTACATAGGGACCTGTGGAGTAAATAAGACATGGGCTTGTAATCTAATTATGAAATCCTGCCTCAATCCAGAAATAATTTTACAAAGCATAAATTATAATTATTCCACAAAAGAATCATAATTGCACTCCTAGCCTTATTCTCAAAATAAATTATTCGAGCTCTTGTTATTAAATACTTATTATTTTCTTCACATTGTGATTACAGATATCGGTCGATTAAATTAAATTACTGATAATTATATTTAATTAATTTCTTTAAAAATCTTTCAGCCATTTCGCTTAACTTATTTGACTGCTAGATTTGCCAGATTATATAATCCACCTATAGGGTTTGGCTCGATCAAAACTTATAAGCTTCCTTAAGGGAGTATCATCAATCTAGACTAAATAGGACGTAGATTCTGTTAATAATTAATATTCACCATATAATTAATATCGTTATCCAACTTATGGAGATTATTGACTCATATATGATCACACCCTCTAATGAATCAAAACAGCGATTACTAAATATATGCAAATAAATAATTATTTTAAAATTAAAAGTATAAGCACCCGTAATATCCATTGGGTGTAAATTAATTTATATAGTCAGTATAAAATTAATTATCCTAACGTGCTCTTGTTCAATACACACAAAGTGTACTAGCGCAGCGAGTCGGAATAATAGACGACACTATTATCCGTTCCCCGTAACCAAAACAGTTCTACTAAAATTCTGTGCTACAGTCATACTGATGGTTTGTCCAATTCCATCTAAACTGTAAACTAAAAATTTATATTGCACAAGAACTTTTAATCTGGTCTTCCATGTGCATACCGAACTCTACACACCGAATTAAATACTATTTAGAATAAAAAAAAAATCATGCACGATATTTAAATAAATAAAAAAATACATACATTGCTTATTAAGATTCTCATTAAAATAGACAAAATAGTTTTTATTAATAAATAAAAATAATACCAAAATTCTAAATATGATTTTTTGTATACAATCCTAACAATAAGCTAGTAGACCAACGTATTGTCACTTAGTTAACAAAGAAGAGTTGGGAAGACTTTAGCTGAATAAAACTTTTTCAGCTAAAATTAAGCAAAAAAGTGTTCAAGACAAAAGGTGACTATTGTATAAGACTTATTTAATTTTCTAGAATTAAAATTTTATTTTAGAATTAATTTCGTAGAATATAAAAATATAAAAATATCTAAAATTGCTCCATTTAGACTAAAAAAGTCTCAATGTAGTATAAAAGTGCATGTTCCCAATGCAAATCCGCACAATATAGAAAAAAGTACACTTTTGTACTTTTTATCACAACTCCCTAGGGGTGCCGGCCTGTGAGGTTTGGCACCTTTTTATTTTGTAATATATGCTTGTTATGCTATGTATTGATTTTCGTTGTTATGGAATGGCTCTTTTTATATGTTCTTTGCATGTGGTAGTCTAGAAATGCATGAGTGTATCAATCCCGGACCCAGATGAGCATTGTGGCAAAAAGTTGATAACTTACTAGGCACGACTGCTCAAGCAGTTCTTAGACTGATCGAGCGATCTGTCGTAGGTAGATATACGTAGGACAGTCCACTGTCTTAGCATTTGGGCCAAAGCTTCCTCAACAACCTTATCTCTTCCTCTCTTGAAAGAAATTCCAAAATCCTAGACTTCTCTCTAACTTTTACCTTGCTCCGGCTGCAATTTTTTGCATTTCAAGGGTGAACTATGTTATACTTGCCAAGGGCTTTGCGTTGATCCGAGCAAAATCTTGTTTCGGTGATGTTAGTTTTTCATGGGAATTTAAAGCGTCAAGTTTTTAACTATCTACGATAGGATTCTAGACTACCTTGTTTTAAATGTGTGTTATGATTACAAGCATTTTATTGTGTTAAAATGCCATGAGACTATGTATCTTGATGTTTAAGCCATGTTTGATGGGTAAAAAGCATGATTTATGTTTTTGAGGTTTATTACAAAGTTGGTGAATGCATGATTATGTGATTTTCAAATGTATGAGTTATGAAAACCGGAGGCAATTATGTAAATGTTGCAAAAATATAGATTTTTGGTGTTTGGGGCTAACCCTTGGGGTTGAGCATGAATTTTAAATGGTTGGGTTGAAATTAATGACAGCTTTGTACAAATGTTGGTGTACCTCTATGACTTTTGAGATGGTGAGGTTATGTGCCTTTTTATGATTTTGAAAATATATTGTGTGCCTTTAATGATTTTTAAAATGTACCGTAACAATGTGGTGAATGTGGGTCTCAATTGCTTCTCGGTAAAAGTTCAAAAATTTGCTCAAATAGGTGCTTCGCTCCTTCGGATTAACCCTAGAAAATAAAGTGGTTGCCCCAATGGGAGGCGTTGGTTGTTGTAGCAAAGTATAAAGCTCATCATTGCCTAGCAGGCCATTGGATACCTCGGACCTAGGTCAATAGATGAGAGTTTATAGTTGCTACAATTATCCTCGGTGCGACAATGTCGGTACGTTCTAATCATTGTGGTTGTAAAAATCCTTTGGGTTTGAAAACCTTGTTGGAGAACTCAAATGATTTTTGGTGTTGTTTTCAAATTGTGAGACGTTGTTGGGTTATGTGAACAATTGTGATTTTGAAGGAAAACCGTTTTAGAACGTGTGTGGTTGAATTGTTCATATAACTGGTAATTGCATATTACGCTTTTAATTCATGCTAGTCTATTCCTATTGAGTTTCGGCTCACGTTATTAGATTAACATAATTTTAGGTGATCCAGATCATTTGGCTTAATGGGGTGAAGTTCATATGGTAGTGACGGATTAGAAAACGTGTAGTTTTCATCTTTTTTTATTTTATCTTAGATCATGTAATCGTTATAATACGTTTTGTACATGAAAGCATTTGTTTTGTAAGCCTTAAGGCCATGGTATCAACGTATGCATGTTGTATGAGAATGAAAGGAACCTTGGGTTGGTTGTGTTAGTGTCAAAGTCGTATGATACAGGTTTTGGTTGGTTGTTTTTCCGTGTTGTAACAAATGATTTTCGGTTGATTTTATATTTGATATCAACTCTTGTACCTTAGGGAAGGTTTTGAACCAAGTTTTACTCATGTTTCTAATTGTTTTGTTATGCCTTAAAGGTTTTCAAAAAAGGTGGAAAATGAGTTAAGAGTTGGGTTTCAAAAGTTGGTGTTTGAGATGTGGTCCAGAGCCAGACCTCTCAATGAACCGTTCGAGTAGTCTATTGAGCGGTCAAAACCATTCCTCTGTTGCTTTGCAGGCAGGTGGAAGAATCGAGGGTGCAGAAGGATCGCTCGACTGGTCTTCGCAAATTTTCAAAATCTTGTTTGTTTGTTTTTAGAAGTTGGCTCTTGGGACTCTTTTGCTATCCTTTTTAGCTTTTCTTGTCCTTCCATTAAACCCTCAAAGGGACATTTATCAAAGGTTTTAATCATGTTTTCTTTATCGTTTCAAACATAATTTGGGTTCAAGTCATCTTGTTAGATCGTTGGTATTACAAAACGATTTTTCTTAGATGGTTAACATGACCCCGGTTTAGGGGAGTAACACGGCTACTAGGAGCTCGCCGTCCCCCCCAACCCCCCCCCCCCCTTTTCATAAGTT
>JAOTRH010144313.1:0-13630 GCA_034768845.1 Heliamphora exappendiculata | reverse complement strand
AGAACGTTGGAAGGTAAAGTGCAGAATTTGTGTCGACCCTTCAGAACATTCGTGTCGACCCAACCATTTGAAGAACCCTGCCCTAGACACGTTGTGTCGATACCAAAGATATTTGTGTCGACCATGAAGACAGAAATTCAAACTACGGCAGATCTCAACGGTTGGATTTTTGGTATTTATTGCCCCACCTACCTCCAACGGTCAAGAACTCACAAGAACTTATATAAGGAGTTGCTTCTCAGCATTTAAAGAACATAGAAGAGAGAGACTTGTATTTTATTATTCTATTACCCAAATCCATCTCAGATATCATCAAGCTCATATTTATTGATGCAATTCATGTTCTTGTTCCTCATCTCTCTTTACCATTTCATTTATTGTAAATCTATCTTGTAAAGATAGCGAGTGTTCTTTATTCATTAAATTTTATTTATTATAATCAATGGTGAGTCACCCTGTTAGCATTTGAGTGAGTGAGTGAAACTCATCAAAGAAAAGTTCAAGAGAGATTAGAAGAAAACAGGAATTTGTTTTCATAGGATCTTCTTGAAACTGTAACAGGTTTGTGAATGTACCCATAAACATTCAGATAGCTCAAGTGGGATCTTGAAGCTTGTAAAGGCTTGGAATACGCCCGAAAGTATTCTGAATAGTGAAAATACTCAAGGGAGATCTTGAGGAGTGGATGTAGGTTAGGATAAAGTCGAACTACTATAAATTCCTAGTGTCTGGTTCTATTTCTCTATCCCTCATCTTTTAATATTTATTTTGATTATATACTTACATACCTTACTTTATTGCAATATTAAAATATTTATGAAAAATATTTTAATTTTTTTTAAAAAAGATCCAATTCATCCCCCATCTTGGGTTGCCTAGATCTAACATATATTTTGAGATTTTTGTGTCTCGATATAATTTTTATATTATTCAACAAACTTTAATGCATTAAGACTGAGAATTTGTCATATAGTATAATTAATAATATTTTTATGCATCAAATGTTACTATTTATCTAGCGCTATCAAATAAAAAATAAAAAATGGCAGTCCAATCAATGTGGGTCGTCATTATTTTCCTACATTCTAATAAAAGATAGAACAATATTGTGTAATTTGTAAAAATTGTCACTGCTTCAGTAATTAAGAATTTTATTTAAACTAAATCACATAATACATAAAAAAAATCTATAATTACTCGTCATATTGCTTGCTATTCTCGTAAATGTGACCGTTGGGTCATGGTTTCCCACAAATTTTAAATTTGTGGTGTACCGTATTCACAACAACGCGCGTGAGAAGTTAGAGAATATTTCAATTCTTTGGATTTGTACGGAACGCATTGCTTGGTTTACCAAGCTATTTTGCCTTTTTTTAATAATTCTTTTAGAATTGAGTAAATTATACTTATTTTTACTGAGATTTATATTTATTACAGGGATCTCTCATGTGATTTTTAAAATTATACTAATTTTTTTTGAAATTTAATTTTGACATCAATTGCACCCAAATGTTAAATTTTTGAATAAATTTTTATAATCAAATCCGTTTATTACGTAGAACTCGTCGAGTTTGTTTAGCATGTAAAAATTTAAATTTATCCGATATCTGTAACTAAGTGGTTAAATAATTTTTATTTATTTATTTATTAGGAGATTTTATTCAATCACTTAGCTACATATATCAAATGAATTTTAATTTTCACATGCTAAACAAACTCGACAAGTTCTATGTAATGAACGAATTGGATCATAAAAATTTGTTAGAAAAATTAACGTTTGAATGCAATTGATGTTAAAATTAAATCTCAAGAAAAATTAATGTAATTTTAAAGACCACATAGGAAGCTCCTGTAATAAGCTTAAATTTCATGAAAGGTAAGTGTAATTTACTCTTTAGAATTTTGTCATTTTGTTAAGTTTTTTAAGAGTATTGAATCTAGACAACTTCAAGGTTCAAACCTTAAAAATCTAGACAATATTATTAAAAAGAAAAGAGTTTTAAAAAAAATCTTAGTTTTTTATTTTTGATTTTTTTCATTTGTCAAATAATCTTTTTTATAATATTGTATTAATTTAGTGCTGTTTAATTGTTCAAATTAATAATAAGACATATATAATTCCATAGAATAAGTAATTGTATCGAACTAGTACGTGAGGGATTATTTTTTAGGCACCCATTGACAATTAGCTTAATTTTTTTTTCTTTTTGCATTTTTAACCAAAAATTAAATTTGATTCAAAATAAGTTATTTGGTAAATTATTTTTTAAGTTAATTTTTTTGAAATTAATTAATTGGGTAAACATTTAAATTTTTACTTTTTATTCAAATTGGATTGTTTTGCCCTTTTATGTTGTTAGAAATAATAATTACATGCAGTTGGTAATGGTAGTAAATGAGTTAGAATGAGAGATATATATTATTATATTTTAAAAATGATAAAATTTGAATAAAATATTCTAAAAATTAGTATTTTGATTTAACTCTTTGAATTTTTAGTTTTTTATTTTTTTTCCCAAACAAACCATGTTATTTTTTTGTATTTTAAGCCAAAAAAACTAAAAAGGTAGTATACCAATCAATGACATAAGTCTTTTATGTTCCAAATTTTGTAACATTAATTATTCTATGGACACATAATTTTTTCACTATTTGTTGTATTCAAATTAAGAAAAATATATTTTAATAATAATTCAATTATATACTTAAGTTGGTCAGTTAAACATGCCATTTGAGTGTCTAAAAACTAAGTAAATTAATTTCTACAAAATATGAAATATATTATTCTTAGATTTTTTTTACCTCGGATTAAAAGAAAGAAGAGCAACCTAGAGGGTGTTTGGCAAAGTTTCTTGGTATAACTTTTAGTTTCATGCTACTAATTTTAGTTATAAATTATAATCTATTTTAAACATCTACAACTTTTACTACAAATTACAACTAATTTTTTTATTTACTTTAATTATAATCTACATTCTTTACCAAACAATTACAACTTGTGTTACAAGTTAAAATCTATAAAGTACTACTAGCTTTAATAATACTAAATACCACCCTAAAAAGGATTTTAAAAAAATTTGATTGTCACTTGATTAGAAGTCAAGAAAATAAGGATGACGCATATGTTAGACGTGTTGAGTTAGTGTAAGTTGACAAATTTGTAATTAACTAAATGGATTATTAGTTCAATACTTTGAATAGAGAACTTAATAATGCGGTTGAAAATGTTTAAACTTAAGGTAATTAATAATAGTAGTCCACAAGTTTGTTTTTATATAGCAGACTTAATTTTTATATCTATTGATGTAGGATGGAGTATCACAAGATCTTCCACTCAAATACGCAAGGCTTTTATTGCGTAACCTAAGTTTTTTCTCTAATTAAAATGTAGATAGCAGCCATTAGCGACATAGTGCAACCCATTAGCGTGCATAGGGCAAATAACTTTAGGACCTCTACTTCTCTCTAAAACTTTTACTCCTCTATTGACACCGTCATGAGTCTCTCATTGGAACCATAGTTGGATGTCATATCATTTGTAACGGTTTAAGAAGACCACTAGCCTAATACTTTCAATAAATGATCAAATAATGCGGTTTAAAATGCTTAAACCCAAGTTATGAATAGTGCCACACAATTTTCTTTATAATAACAAATTTTGTGGAGGCTTTAATATTCTTATAATCAAAATCCAAGTTAAGAAATATTTAGATTTGTTTAAAATTTATTTTTAGTTATTGTTAATTTTATTATAATATAAAGAGTTAATTAATTATTAGTCCTATATACAAGACGTATAACAAATTTAGTTCGACGTTCTACTAAAATTTTTTATGCTCTACTTCTATTTTTTAAACGTTCTTTTAAAATATGACAAATATACCCTCTCATTAATATCCTTCTCCTCGTTTGAGGTCTCGCTGTGATTATCATTGCCAGAGCTCGAGCTCTCCCCGTCACGCTGACACGAATCCATAACTTCAATTTATATACGTCTCCCATGTCGAGGAGGAATATATCGTCGACATTGCCATAGTCAAGCATATGTGTCGTAGATCTGGCCACCGCCGGCCACTCGCGTCCAAATTTGGCCACTTACCATCGATCACCGCCAACCAAATCTGGCCTCATCGTCATCTTCATCCTTAATTCTTTCTCTTTAACTGTGATTTTTTTTAACCGAGAAACTTCTCAATCTAAATTTGTTGATAAATTTCTCCAAAAACTTAAACTGAGAAATGCCCTAGTTAAATGCTATAAAAAATTTCTCTAGAAATTTCAACTAAAAAATTTCATTGTTAAATACTATGAAAAATTATCTAAAAATTTAAACTGAAAATTTTCTCATATAAATTCTATGAAAAATTTTCTAATAAATTTAAACTGAGAAATTTCTCAGTTAAAAGACAAAGAATTGCTTTCTTCTTCTCCTTTTTCTGAAACCCTAATCTTTTGACAACCTCTCTAGAGAAGATGGAGGAGATTGACGATGGAAAAAAAAGAGAGGAGATCACGGTGGAGAATAAGGAAGAGATTGCTGGAGAAGGAAGAGATCAACGGCAAGGTTGGCGCCAGAGAAGAGAATAGATCAACGGCATGGATTAGAATTTGATCGACTGCATTATATTAATATATAAGCTAAACTAATAGGGGTATATTAGTTAGAGAAAAATTGCAACACTCCGACCCTTCACATAATAACGATATTGTTCGATTTAGGTAAAAGTCCTCACGATTTTGTTCTTTTCAGGAGGTCATCCATCCTTGCATTGCTCCCGCTCAAGCACGCTTAACTGCTGAGTTCTATTAAGATTTCTACCACCTGGAAAAATGCCTCATTGAATGTAAGGGTCCAAGATTTTTTTCTTTATAGCTTAGGAACTCATTCTCCCTTTCCGATGTAGAATACCAAGATATCATAAAAATGCTATAGGACTGACATTTTGATAGAAAAATGGAATGAGACTAATCTTAAAAAATTGCGCGGTGCAGAACCTATATTAAAAAACCCCTAATATAAATTTAGTAAATTATCTCTTAGCCTTGTATACGCATAAAGAAGAGGTATGCAGAGTTGTCACATGATTTGGGGCATTACAATTTAATAATATCATAGCCAGTTAAGCCTGGTTTAGTAACGGAATTGATTTGGGGCGATATGAATAGATGAGTAAAGACTCCAAGAAATTATAAAAGTTTCAAAGTTGTATGCATTATGCACAAAAATGAACTACTTTGTGTCTACGTACTAATGAACAGTTATTCACATTATAACAAAGAATAGAACTTACGCCACATAATAAGAACGTCGTGTATTTGAGTGGGATATAGTAATACCAAATCCCTTGTGCCATAAATATTTTAGGTCACGTTATTAGATTATTTATTCAAATTATTACTAGATTGACTATAAGTTGAATTGTAGTGAGTTTGACAAAAGTTCTGAGATAGTATTCAAGAATGTTTCTTGCGAGGTAAGTAACATTTTATGATTGTTAGTATTTTTCATTCTTAATGTTCTTTTGAATATATCTCTATTGAAAAAAAAATGTTTACCATTTCTACTCATTTTATGAAAAAAATTGGATGAAGCATGAAATTTTGAATATGTTCTAAGAATTTTAAATAAATTTTTTTCATGATGAAATATAACAACGCAATTTATTTTTCTCTCTAAAGATAATTTTTTGGCTAGAAAATTTTATTTTCGTCATCAATACAAATTATTTTTTGAGAAATTTATTTTTTTCTTACAAAAAGTTACTCATTTATTAGTGGCAAAAATATTTCGTTATAATAGATATATATTTTGTGATGAATTTTATTTTTCCTTGCAAGACCATTAGTTATCGTTGCCGATAATATTTTGTCGCAATATATATTCTTTTGGCATAAATTATATTTTTCGTACATCACAAAATAATCTCTAATTATTAGCAATGATAATATTTCATCACCAACTCGTATTTTTTTGTGACAATTATAAATTTTTCTCACGAAAATAAATCCTAATAGTAGTTATGATAAAATTCATCTTTTAAACATTGAAGTTATGATAAAAACAAACACTGGGTTTCATTTGTGTTTCGTAAAAAAATTTTAAAACTTTTTCAAAGCATATTTTAAGAAACAATCCTTAAAAATTTTAACTTATTTTTTAAAGAAATTTTTGTTTTAATTTTAATTTTTTAAATATTTTTTTAAAAGGTATTCTTAATCTATGGTACTTAATTTGTCAAGGTTGCACAATTTGTTTTGAATATTTGTCAGAAAAAGATTTAAATTAATTTTTGATTGAAACAACTTTTCCCAGAAAATTCACATCAAGAAATAAATTGAACATACTTTATACATAGCGTATTAAATTTATAGCCATAAAATATATTTTTTATATTTAAATTTATCAAAAATAGACACATTAGACCTAGAAGGAAAGAAGAGAATTCTGAAACTTATGTCCCAATTTCTGTGTTTGTTAGGCAATCACCTAAAAGAACCATATTTATAGTACTATTTTGTTTCTAAAATTATTATTTTTTTCACATCTTAGAGATAAATATAATGAATATTACTTTAATTTTGTATGATAACTAGAATTAGGATGCCCTATATAAATGCAATAACTTTATAAACCTAGTATTGTTGGAAAAAAATGTCCAATACATATGCCAATAGACAAGAGCTTAAAGAGTTTAAAAAAAAATAAAATATTGTAAAGTTGCAAAGAAAATATTGAAAAAGTAAAATATTTTATAATTTGACAAATTTAATGTTATAAAAATCTTAACAATTTGATATATTTTTATCTTATTTTCTTGATTATGTTTACTTTTAAAATAAAATGACAGAATTTTAATTTCATAGTTAAAGAAGTATAAATAGACTTTAGTTATCTAAATTATAAAAATTTTATTTAACAAATGTACAAAGTTATTTTGAATATGATAAAAAAATCAAGCATATCAAATAAACTTTACAATATTAAAATCAGTCCTAAATTACTAATGAGATAAATTCAAAATCTCATTATTTGATTGTTCTGTGTTGAGTGATTAAATTAATTATGCAAACCAACCAATTTTTGCTTGAAGCTATTGAAAAAAATTAACAATGGATTACAAATAATAAATATAATAAATATTTTAATTAATCAGTTAGTGGTGCAGTGGCGTGGTGGAAGTATACGATACTATGAATTCATTGGTCACGGTTCAAAATTTGGCATTGATTTTTAATGTTGCTTTCTTATTAAATTAGGAGGAATAATACGACAAATAATTTTGTGAGAAATTTTTTTGTCACCTAATAAATTGTATTTTAATTTTTTTGTGAGAAAATATTAATTGTGATTGATTTTATTTAATTTTTACCAACAAAAATTTTGTTGTAAATGTCAAATATTTAGCTAGAAATTTAATTTTTTTGTCACAAAATGTTAAATTTTTAGCGAGAAAATACATTTTCGTCACGAGGTACTTTTTGTGACGATCCTATGGTGACGAAAATAACAAAGACGTGTTTTTATCTGTAACTGTATTAGCGAGAAAATATATATATTTAGAGATAAAATTGATTCGTCATAAATGCCATAATTTGTTGTAGCAAGATCCGGTGGTCGTCGGCGATAAAGAAGGAGGATGAGGAGCGGCGAAGAACGAGTCGGTGGTAGACTCTAGACTAGACTTTTGAGTTTTTCAACCAACTAATTTAATTTTTCAAATATATAATGGTCCTGACCTAAAGGAGAAGGAGCGACGACAGTGACGATGGCGAGTAGGAGGGCAAGATTTGAGGAGATAGAGAAGGAATAAGAGGAGGCAGTGATGGAGTGGTTGACGATGGTCGACTTCTCGACCATGGCGATTCACTGATGACAAACACGAAGAGAGACGAGAAGGTCTCATCCATGGTGATTCACAGAAGTCGGCTAGGATTTGTCATCAAACAGATGTGAGAGATGCCTAAGGTTTGTTAATAAATGGTAAATTGTCATATTTTATCAATAAATTTTAAAAAATAAGACTTAAGTTTTTTTTAAAAACTAATAGTGAGACTAAATATTGTACACATCTTGTAAAATGAACTAATAATTAATTAACCCAATAAATTCTGCGCTAAAAAGATTTAGTGACAATAATTTTAACGATAACAAAAAGTTGTGATTATTAGTTATAATATTTTTGGCTTGTCACTAAATCTTATTAGATCAATCTTTTGTGACAATGGAAATTATTGCTATAAAATTTATTGTTGTATTTTGTGATAATTCTTATTTTTGTCACATAAATTTTATCGATAAATGTGACAAAAAATAAAATTTGGCGCTAAAAATATTTTAGTGACAACAATTTTAGGAACAATAAAAAATTGTGATTAAAAAGTAGTTATCAATGACACTATTTTTGATCCATCACTAAATTTCATCAGACCAATCTTTTGCAACACTTGAATTTACTAAAAATGTATTCTCACACCTGTAGGTTATGAGATTGGATTTATATCATTTGATACAAGCAATCTTGATAGGATAAGCACTAATTTGAAATTTACAATGTTTGAGTCGAAGAACCACGGCCAGGAAAGGATTGGTTGCGGTGACCACGACCACGACCACGACCACGACGATAAGAACCATGGCCCCGACCTCAGTTGGTGTGAGGAAGATGAACCTACGGTGAGTCGAAAGATGGAGCAGAGACGAGAAAGTATCATTGTGCAAGAACTCATGACTGAGTAATAAACAGTGGAGTTCAGAAAAAGAGATAGGATCCAGGCAAGAGGCCAAGGAAGTGACCAAATCCCTAAAGTCATGCTTGAGGCCTTTGAACACATAGAGGTTCAACTCGGTAAAGGAGAGGGCTTTTCTTGCAGCAGCAAATTCATCAGCCAATGACTTAGCCTTATGTAAAAAAGTGGTCACAGAACGATCTTGTTGACGTAGCATCTAGAGACTCCAATGAAGGTGAAGGAGACGATTTGAGAAGCATAGGCAAGAGCTTGTTCAAGAGTATCCCATATCTCACAAGAAGTAGTTGCGCCAACAATAAGAGGAATGACATCTTCAGAGAGAGAAGAGATTAAAAGACTCATAAGTAATTGATCTTGTTGAATCCAAGTGAATTTAGCAGGATCACTAGTAAGACACGGAAGAGAATCATCAACATAATCGATGAGATTTTGATCGCTGAGATAAGGAAAAAGTTGGATTTTTCAGTAAATAAAATTTTTAGTGGTTAATTTTATAGAAATAAAGTGATGGGCACTAGTAAGGGAGATCAATGGGGTGGGAGGAAAATCCAAAGAGGAGGTAGCATTGGATGGAGAAGAATGAGGAGGAGATGACACGGCTCTAATTCTAAGTTGAATTTATTGAAAATGTATTCTCACAGTCGTAGGTTATAAGATTGGATTATATTTATAATATTATTTGATATAAGCAATCATGATAGAATAAGTACTAATTTGAAATTTACAATATTTAAGTCTTATCCTAATATCAACAATAACAAAATACATATTGTTAAGTGACGAATATTTAATTTTTTTTATTTAATTTAATACTTTAATCCGTAACAATAACAAGTAATTGTAGTTTCACATAAAATAAATGAAACGCACCCTAATTTTATTTTAAAGAAATCACTTGTTACTTAGTACATTTAGTCAAATAATTAATGCAATTTTTCTACTTCATTGATATTATTTATAATTAAGAAATATTAAATTATTCACTATAATTGGCTTTATATTTTTTGTGATAAATGATTTGAATATGTATATTCGAATTTAAAGTCGTTTATCAATATATTTTATAATATAAAAATAAAAAATAATAATTTGACATAAACAACAAGAGGTGGATGATCATGAATTGGTAACAAAACACATTTAATTAAGTTAAGGTCATAGGTCTTAGGTTTGATTCCTCTTAATATTTTTTTAATTACCGATTTTTCATCATAAAAAAAAAACTTAACATTATATTGTTTAAATTTCTAAAATATATATTTTAATTTAATTTTTAGTGACAAAAATTATTGTCACTAAAGATTAGTAATTTCTAACAACCATTTATTGTCATTAAAAGTTACATTTTTAAATTTTTAAATATTATTTTAACGACGATTAGTCTCTATAGTCATGAAATTTGTATACATTCAATTAAAAATTATATCATCATAAAAAGTGATCATTTAAAGACCACATCTTTCGTCACTGATATTACACGTTTTGTGACGGAATTAATAAGTTATCACAATATACTTTTAGCTATGAATTTTTAATGACAATTGATTCATTTATTGTCACTAAAAGTCTTTAATGACAAATAATAAACATTTAATGATAATTTTTAATTGTCATTAATCATTTGTTTTCCTGTGGTGTGTTATTATTAGTGAATTGATTACAAGTACCGAACTCATTACACAATAAATTAGAGATAATAATGAAGAAAATAAATCTAACATAAAGAAATAAAAAGTAAGAAAAACTGATTGAGGCGAGAAATTATAAAGTAAATATATGCGCAGAGTTGAAGAAAACAAAAATTCAAAGGGGCAAATTGAAAAAGAAAAAACTAAATTCATGAGAAAATTAATTATTTATTTTCAAAATTTATAGAAATCAATTTTAATTATTTTTTAAAAAAATATAACCACATTTTCAGTAATTGAAAAATTAGTAGGAGCAATAGCCACACCCGTCCCCTACATTTTCAATTGTTCAAAGCTTGGTAGTGCCACGCTATTGTGCCCGCTTGTCCCCATGTAGCTCCTCCGCTCATAAGATGATAAAGTGCATTCCACGCGCGGGATTAGGGTTTTGGCAAGATTATTACCCACTTCCCAGGGTTTGTGGGTTTAGCAAATCATGTGTTATATTTGTGGTTTTTACCAAATTAAATTAAGCTGACTTTGGGTGGGTGCATGGTTTGCTAAAACTGGAGGCTGGTTTGGTGAAACCATGTGGGGGTCCATTTAATTGAGTTTTGTTCTTCTAGTGTTTTTGTGTCTAGGGTGGATGTGCCCATTTATTAACTATTAATGGGATTCCAAGTATCATTTTGGTAGATTTTTCTATAGTCTATTTTTTCCATCTACATTGGCAATGTGGTCACCTCTATGAATGCAAGGTGCGTTTAGATACTCCCCATTTTTTAAAAGGGTTAATTAGTTTATGATTCTATTTTGATAACTTATTTGAGGATAGATATCATGTTCTGAAATGGTATCTCACGAAGTACTTTTAATAATTTTAGAGACTTTTATACTTTTAAAATGTTCTTAATGAAATTCAGTATCATTTAATACTCGATTGATTTTAATTTCAACGTTATAGCACATGTTAAGGAATATTTATGGAGACTTTATCATCTCATTTAATTATAATTTCAGAATATCTTATTATTCTATGTTTGTTTCAGCATGTTACGATAATATAATATAGCTGAAAACAGAATGTTTTATATTGCAAGTTGAATTTTGAATTTATGGTAATAAAAGATCCTAAATTTTGATTGTATTACATTTTCAACCAAAATTATTTTAATTACACATATTTCGAAAACATATTGTGTTACACTGTTCCAATATACAGATTTTCGGAGTACAAGTTCTGGAGCGAAATCACTTTCAAAAAATATCAAATCTTGTTTATATGAAGATCTGTGTATTGTAAAAAATAACATTTCATGAAATAATCGATTCGTGAACTCTTTCATATTATAAAGTATCTATTTTTACTAGTCGTATCGTAGTTTTATTTGCAATATAAACTCTACATTTTGCACGTCAGATGATTGGAGAAGAGTTAAATTGTAATCATTCAGAAAAGAAAAAAATTTTAACTTGAAAATAGAATTTATTTTATCGAAAATGAGAATATTGACGAGGTTATTCTATTTGATAAAATGCAACTTTTGATTTATGTGAATATGCCAACAACTTGTGAGAATATTAGAACATGGTAAAATAACTTGCTTAGAAATGAGAATATATTAACGTGAGAAAACAAAAAAAATTAAAAGTGATAATATATTAATATGATAAAACAAATTGTAATACACAGAATGAGTATATATTCATATTTTCTCATATGCCGACAATTTGTGAGAATATGAGAATATGATAAGACAATTTGCTTAGAAAAGAGAACATATTAACATGATAAAATAAGGTTTGATAAAAAGTCAGAATATGTTAATAGAATAAAACAAATTATGATAAACAGAATGAGTGTATGTTCATATTTGCTCATATAAACAAGATTTGATATTTTCTAAAAGCGGTTTCGCTCTGAGCTTGTAACTCGAAAATTTGTGTAATAGAACAGTGCAATACAATAATTTTCGAAATCTTTGTAATAAAAATAGTTTTGACTGAAAATGTAATACAATATAATCACATCTATTTAGAATCATTTATTATCATAAATTTAAAATTCAACTTGCCATAAAAAGCATTATGTTTTTAATTATATTATGTTACTATAATATGCTGAAATAAACATAGAATCAAGAAATATCATGAAATTAGAATTCAATGAGATGATAAAATCTCCATAAATATCCTTAACATGTGCTATAACGTTGTAAATAAAATCAACCGAACATTAAATAATATCAAATTTCATGAAAAATATTTTTAGAATATAAAAGTCCCAAAAATTATTAAAATAATCTAGTGAGATAACAGTTCAGTGCATGGGATCTATTCTCAAATAAATTTTACCTAAATGGGATCCCAGATTGAATCACCCTTTTTTAAATAATAGAAATGTTTTCTTTTTTATTTTATGATGTTTTAGTAGATTATTTTAATAATATGATCCGTTTATATTGTATTATTTTGTAAATTACACTGTAAATATTATACATGCTAAAAATTATGGTAATCGGACGCCAACAATTACAACGTCGGAAGATATATACCCTTAGAAAATAAATGACAAATATGATTTTGAAAACAAACTTTGCAGTTTTTTTAGAATTTATGTGATTCGGTTATATCTAGTTAATCAATTTAATTTTTGGAATGAATGATGTTCTTAATAAATCTAACAATGTAAATGATTTAGATCATTAAAATAGAACTAAAAAAATAAAAATAGAGGATCTCTCACTTTATTAGAAAATAGAGAGGATTTGGATCCGAGAGTCTGTGGGCTATAATGATGTAGATTTTTGGCTTTGATGATTGATTTTGGAGGTTTGTCCACCGTGTGTTTATATTTTGGCAAGTTCTTTATGGATGGCCTTTTTGAAATTGTGCGACGTTAGAGTCGTAAGGGTGATATGTTTATCAGAGCATTGCTATGCTGGATAGGTAATTCTCTCAAGGATGTGTTTAAGGGTGATATGCCTTTTAAAGATTTGTTTGAATGGGTGATACCTTATTAATGGTACATTTCTATAACTCGTTTTTGTATTTTGTGTTCTTCTTAGCCTCTTGAGTTGGGAAATTTGTTGTTTTTTTATTGTACGCTTGGTGTGTGTGTTTTTTCTTCCTTGAGTAGAAATGTTGTATTAGAATGTGCACTCAGTTTTCTTGTAAAGTCTTTTTTGTATAAAGTTAGACATTTTCTTTATTTATAAGAAAATAGTCATGAAATGATGAAAAATCAAATTGAA
>JAOTRH010144302.1:0-13630 GCA_034768845.1 Heliamphora exappendiculata | reverse complement strand
TGTGCCACAGTCGTACCGATGGTATGCCCATTTTCATCTAAACTGTGAATATAAAACTTATATTCTACAAGAACCTAAAGTCTAGTCTTCTGTGTGTAAGCCTTGCTCTACACACCAGATGAAATACTATACAAAATATTAGACATCCATGCATAACAAAAAAAAATATACATACATTACTCGTAACGATTCTCATAAAATAAAATTTTAATTTTATTAAAAATAAAATTAAATACTAAAAACATGATTTTCAGTATACCAACCCTAACAGCGTAGACCACGATGCCAAAAGCAAGGATCTGCTGTTGGATTGTTGAAAATCGAGCCCCGGGGCCCCGAGAAGTTAGAGAGAAGGTAGAAAGAAAATGGAGAAAACTTAGTGGAGAAATTCTGAAAATATCTTTTGAAAATATCTAACTCCAGATATTTACAGGCCTCCAAAATATCATTTTTTAAAATTTTTCAAAATTCGCACCTCAACGCCCCACGGCCCCGGGAACAACCCCGATCATGCATCTAAAAGCATATAAACATGCAAAATCAAAAATGGTAAACACACATTAAAAAATGCCAAAAAAAAACGGGTCAGGGTCTCACAACTCTACCCCCCTTAAAAGAATTTCATCCCCGAAATTCAACTCGAGGTCAAAAGAAACAACCTCGTCGATTACAATCGACACAGGTACACGAGATGGTCTGCCAAACCATTCCTAGGATATAGTCAAACAAGGACAGGCATCCTAAACTACGGCTAACTATATCAAAGACACGAGATCTACAACTCACCCCAACCTCACATCATCACCAACCACTGCCTCAGCACAACACACCACCAAGAGAGTCCATTACCAACTCCCAAACATATGCAATAAGGAAATGTAATTCTCCAATGTCGGTAAGAACACTGGCTCAAATTAGTACACTCTGAAAGTGCCTCTACTCACTGAAGGCATAGCTGTATCCTCAGGCACGACCGGTGCCCTCGAAGGACTGGGAGTATGAGACCATATGCTCTAGGTAATGTCGTTTTGGCCTGTCTTCCATAACCCGCCACTGTCGGTTGTCGTACCGACTGCCACAACTTACGAGTAAGTTCCACCATGCACAAAAGCGATCAACACTCAACTCACGACTTTGCCCCGTAGTGATCAACGACAGCTAGGTCGCCCTTCTATAACGCATTCCATGACCCCAACCACGGCCTTATCCTCTTCGTGGAAACATAGCTTCGTATATTGAAGAGATATAGAACATAACAACATAAGGTCCAATTCATTATGTTATTATCAACCCATGTCACATAATCATGCTATCACTTAGCAATTCAAGATCATGTAAACAAATTCCACGTATTAAGGAGCACCAACAAGAGTGACAAGTCAATTTGCGTAACCCACTCAGATTCCTTGCTACAAAGTACGTTGGCCAAACGCATGTCTAACTTGGCTTCTAAGTTGGTTAATTCAAACACCCGAAGGCAAGACAAATCAAGCCCAAGGTCCAACCTCCATGCTCATGTATAACACAACATTCTCATGCTACAACAGATAATCATTCTCATGTTATAAAAATATTTAAACACATGCAATCAAGTACACACAACCATCTGCACATGGTGATTCAACCTCTTTCCACGGCTCTTAGGTATTCGAACTTAGAGATCTGATATCAAACTGTCACGTGAACCACATAAGAAAAACCATTTTGTGATACTAAGATCCACTAAAATCACCTAAACCTAAATGGGTCCAAGAACATAAACCAAATGCAAGTTCAAAACCTTTGAAAAATGCACTTTCAAGGATTTAGTTTAGGTAAAAAAAATAGCCCACAAGATTAAGGTCAAAGTCCCAAGAGCCAAGCTTTAACAACAAAGATACTATAATTTTCAAAGTCTGCCAAGACCGATCGATCGGTCAAGGGTCCGATCGAGCGGTCTTTAACAGTACATTGTTTTTTCCACACCAGTGAAACAACCAAGACATACATATGACCACTTGATAGACCGATCAATCGGTCTATCGAGCGGTCTGGCTCTAGACAACTTTTCAAAAGTCCAACGTTTGACACCCAACACTAACATGTTTTTCAGCTTTTTCAAGACCATAAAGACAAAAATGGAATAATTTTGAAAGTGCTAAAATTTGATTCAAAACCTTTCTCGAGGCGCAAGAGTAAATATCAAGTATAAAACCAACCGAAAATCGTTTTGAACAACTATGAAACCCAAACAACTAACTCGTGGTTCCTCTCGTTCTCATACAACCATACAAGCATTGGAACCATAGTCTCAAGGCTTACAAAATATATGCTTTCAAGTATAAAACATAATCTAACGATTACATGATCCAACACCAAAATTTGATATAAACTACCGAATAATAAAACTACAAGTTTTATATCTGCCACCTCCAAGGCTCCACAAGATCAAGCCACATGGTTGTTTTCAATTGGGCAATCACTTTATTTACGGGGATTAACCCGAAGAAGCGAAGCACCTATCTTGCGCAAGTTTTCAGACTTTCATCGAGGAGCAACTGAGGCCCATGTACACACATTATTATGGTACTTCTATTAAATCATTAAAAAGGCACATAACACAACTATCGAAACGTTTGTACGCACACAGCTATGTATAGAACGTATAAAAGGCACACAGCTACGCCATCCATATAATCATGGAAATCAACCAACATTTTCAAAACATTTCCACCATCTCAACCGAATCATTTAAACCAAGGATCAACCCCAAGGATTAGTTCCAAATATCAAAAAACCATGTTTTCGCAACATATTCATAATTCCTTCCAATTTTCAAAACTCATCCTGTTGAAAATCATGTACACACACTTCTACCAACTTTGTAATAAACCTTAGGATCGCAAAACATCTTTTTATCTAATCAAACAAGGTTTGATTACAAAATCCAATATTTATAGCATTTAAACATAGTAAAAATGCGTATAATCACATATAATACCCTTTTAAAGCAAGATAGTCTAGAATTCTACCATATAGAATTAAAAACTCAAAATTTTAACAACCAACAAAAAATCAAAGTCGCCAAAATAAGATTCTACTTGGATAAATGGGAAGCTCTCGGCGAGTATATCGACGATCCACTATTGCAATGCCAAAAATTGGGCTTGAAGCATGCCAAAAGCTAGAGAGAAGGCTAAGTTTTGATTTTTCTCCAAACAAGGGAGAGAGAAAGCTTGGAGAGGAAGATTTAGCACACAAACCCATGCCACCAGCTAACTCAACCTTATATGCACGCGATAGACCAATTGATCGGTTTAAGGACCGATCGAGCGGTCCTGCTCAGAAAGTTACCAACTTTCTGCTGTAACGCTCAAACAGGTCCAGGATTGATACTATTATGCATTTCTAAGCTACCAAGTGCATAGAACCACATAGAAATAAGCATTTCTATAACAACCAACCGCAATATATAACACGTTAAGAATATATTACAAAAACAATAGAAATTGGGCCTCACAAGATCATTGGTGTCGGCACAACTTGTTCTCTTGAAATGTCTCAAGCAAAGCTGTTAAAAGCGTCGATCCGAAACCATAATAGTGTCGACACACTTAAGTTTGTTAAGCTTGCTTTTCTTGTAGGTGTCGACCCAAAAGCCAATTGGCGTCGACACAAAACGTTCTGTTCAAGAACACTAAGCGTCAACCCATTTACTACAATGTATTAATACAAATGGCATAAGGTGTTGACTCATTTAGCATGTAGTGTCGACACAACCTTTTAGAAAATAATTAAATATAATCTTTTTAAACCATTTAATTAGAAAATGTGAATTAATAAAATCATCAAAATCTATTTAAAATGCCCTTTGACTAACAATTTCCTATTTTTTAATAATGACAATATTTTCTAGAAAATATTTAATTTTTTTTTTACAAGGGTACTCCCCTTGTCGTAATTAATATGTCATTCAATCAACTGATACTCAGTAGTTTGGCATACTCAATCATCAACAGTTCAATTTAAATGAAATTGATCTCCAAGCAATCATCATTCAATAGTTATAGAAATACTAAAATTTTCCATTCATAAAACATTTTAATCCATACAAACAATAGCTAATGCTTTTCATAACCATTGATTAACAAACCATTCACAACCATAAATTGTTTTAAAAAATAATCACAGCAAGCTCAACAAAAAAGTATGTTTTTAAGTAAAGCTTTTCCTTCACAAAACAAACTTCATTCTCCAATATTCTTCACTATTATCTTCTCTTTTCCCCTTTTGTCATCTTTAAAAGAGGGAAGAGCTTCATAGATCATCAAATTGCTTTTTCTTCTGCTTCTTGTCTTTTGCTGCCTTCTTTATTTCAGTTGCGCTTGCTTTTGCTGCTAGCGACTTCTCTGAGGTTTTCTCTTGAGCTTCCAATGCTGCAAAAGAGGCTATGATGGCCAAGTCAGCTTCTCGTCTTAGGCGTGCCTTTTTTTTTCTGCCTTCGTCTCATTGGGCTTGAATTTCTTAGCCCAAGCTTCTTTGATCTAGTTAAGGTGTTTGTCAACCTTCCTGTAATTCTCCTGAACTGCGATCACAACACCTTTGTTGTATTCCTTCCTCACCTGTTGTAGAATTCGCGTGTTGGCCGAGACAATCTTGTCTATGCTAGAGGACATGTTTTGACTAAGATCATAACCCGCATCACAAGCATACCTCACCTCTTTTCCTCTACTCTTTGTTTTACTACTGAGTTTGACCAAACCCTCAGCAATAGTGTCAACACGAGCACTAATCTATACTAATATAATAAGGGAACACCTGAGTTTGGTGAAACCTTTTTTCTATACCCAAAATACCCTGAAACTAATTTTCTAATTTCAATTTTTAGACACTTATTCTTTATTTGACAAAAGGATAAAATGGTAAAGCACCAAACTCTAACCCCACGGTGTACCACTTTCAAACTCCTTCTCCCACATTCTCTCTCTCTCTCTCTCTCTCTCTCTCTCTACAGTTCCATTTCACTGATAACTTCCTATCTCTCGGCAGCTTCATATCATCTCTCTCGGCAGTTCCATTTCAATTATAACTTTCTATGGCACCTCCCCACTTCTACATCATTCATTGCCACAAAACATGCACCTCACAAAACCTACATCTCTCTCTCTCTCTCTCTCTCTCTCTCACGGCAATGCTGCTGCACACACCAACAACGCACCACGGCACCACCATCGCCACACACACCATGCATGCCGCACCTATGGAGGTGCCTCGATCATGTGTGTAATATTTTTGTTTTGGGTTGCCATCGTGTGTGTGATATTTGTGTTTTGGGTTGCCTCTGTGTGTGTGTTTCATTTCTCTCCACGACGTGTATTTGTAATTGTTGGGTATGGGTCACTGTGTGTGTTTGGTTGTTTACTTTATTTTAAAAAGCTAAAAATAATTAGTATTAAAATTATTTTATAAAAAAGAAATAATAATATTTTTTAGAAAAATAAGAAATTTTAAATGAAAACTCAAATAATAAAAGTTTTATAAAGATTAGAGATTTAAAATTTTATTCTTCAGACAAAAATGAATAAAAGATTTTTATTTACATTTTTATCAAATTTAGTTAAGTTAAACCGAGTCTTAATTAAAATAGGTACCTTAGACCTGCTTATGTATATATGTATGGTATTGTATTTCTATATGTATTCTCATCTAATTTTTAGTATTGTGATTATAGAGAAAAAGCTTCTGAAAGCAGCAATTACTTATAAAACTTCTCTATCTGCTATACATTTATACTAGATTCTTCGTTAATACAAGTTCTTCTTATTTGTTTAATACATAATTTGTTTATTTTTGTTTAATACATTTATTTTTGTTGTTTCTCTTATGTGAAAAGCCCTGTGCTCATCTTCTTCTTTATACCTCTCGCCCTCAATTCCTTTCCTTGCTTGTAACAATAATTAACGATCGCGACTCACTATCATTTTTTAATTAAGAATTTGATTCATTTTTTTATAATATATTCTATTATATTATATTACAGAAAACATTCAACCTTAATGTATCTTGCAAACCTTCATTTTTTCAAATGAGATTAAAGAAAACACCAAAAAAACTACTATTTTTATAAACACTTTAATTAAGAATTTGATTCATTTTTTATAATATACTCTATCATATTATATTATAGAAAATATTCAAATATTAAAAATAATACAAAATCTTATTCCCAACTGTTAAAGATTTACCTAAATCTTTTCTCTTTTCTCTCTCTCTTAGTTTAACTAAATCTTTTCTCTCTTCTCTCTCTCTCTTATTTTATCTAATTTTTTTTAAAAATTTTTAAAATTTAAATTTTTTATTTTGTTGCACACGCGTAGCGTGGGCCGGCCACTAGTGTCATAGATGTCAGCCCCAACCTTCTGGGGAAGGGAAGTGTCACGCCCCGATCCCCGAGTCACGTGAACCCTACGTGATAACTCAACGTTGTGGAATAACCGAGGAGACTCTTTTCAATAAAACTATCCTTATGGTTTGAACCTTTGAGACCCTGAACCATGTAATTTTGAGTTGTTTATATACGTGATGCTTTTATTCAAGTATATGATAGTATCGATGCATGGTTTATGCTTTAAAGTTGTAGAAAAACATGTGTAAATGTGTTTTCTGCTTTCCCAGACCTTGGTTAGGTGGGTTGGATTGGTTTTTGGCTTGAAAGACAGCAGTAAATTCCAATACGCCTCTAGTGTGGAGTTTGGTCGACTGGAGGGTCCAGTTCGGTCGACTGAACCGTAGATCTAGAGTTCGGTCGACTAAACTCACTAGTTCGATCGACTGGACAGTGCTATTTTTCGTTTTCTATAAAAGCTCAAGTGGCAGTATTTTTGATACAAAAACATTTCTTCAAACCTAAGAAACCCTTTTTCTCGTCTTTCTCTCTAGCTTTGAGGACCCGAGGCTTGGTTTTGAGTAGATTCCTTCGTGGATCCTTGCTATCGGGGCCGAGTGCTTCGTATCCATCCGTTCAGATTCTCGTTCTGACGTCATTCAATTTTGAGGCATCGAGTTCTTGACTTTTTGGGGTAGAATTCTAGACCTACTACTGTTATGAGGGTGTTATATGCAGTTATACTTGCTTTCACCTGGTAGAAATTGCATCAAATGCTATTTTCATGTGTAACCGTGGTTTTTGGGTAAAAGTGAGATTTTTACGCCTTTTCTCGGTTATATGCATGTTTCGGGTACGTAGTATCAGTAGTTTTCAAAAGAGGTTTGAAAGCGAGGTATTTTGTGAAAATGGTGAAAAACGTGCTTTTGGAGGTTTGGAGCAAACCCGCGGGGTTGAGTCTCACCCTTTTTTAACGTTTTGTTAGAAATGGTTTTAGATCTTCATTTTGATGGATTGGATCTCTTTTATACGTGTGTGGTATAAATCATTTTGCGAGTTTTCGTAGTTAGGCTACGGTGGGTTTTTAAAATATTCTCCATAGATGTACCGTGACAGTGTGTGTGTTGAGTTGGGCTTCCATTACTACTCGGTGTAAGTCCAAAAACGTGTGCAGAGTAGGTCCCTACGTGTCTTCGGGTTAATCCCCGTAAACGAGGTTGGTGGGTGCTTAGTGCCCTCGGGCTGTGGTCCCGTAAACTATGTGGTTGTGTGGGTGCTTAGTACCCTCGGGTGTGACCCCGTAAACTAAGTCGGTTGCCTCCGTTAATGGCGTTGTTGTTGTAACTTTGTATAGAACTTGTCATTACGAAACCTATGGGCCGAGAAAAATGGACGAGAGTCTATAGTTGTTACCTTTGTCGATATGGCAGAGTCGGTACATAGAACTACATTTGTATATTTCTTCTCGGCTGAGTGGCCTTAGTGGAGCTTACTATTTTATTTACAGCTTTACCTTAACTCTGGCATGATATCTGTTAGGATGATATGCTTAGTTTGAAGGATGAAAAATGTGGAGTTTTATGAGATAAAACCTTTTTGAGACTCGTGATAGTCTGACGAAAAACTTATGGTTTTGGAAGGAAAATCTTTTTGGCTCCCGTGGTTGCGCCTGTGTGTGTAATTGCATAGCCTACTTTACAGTTTTATTGTCTATGTTCTATTGGGCTTCGGCTCACGGTGTGGGATTTTACTGTAAAACCATTTCAGGTCAGCATGAGGAGTTGACCTAGTTGTAGAGGTGATGGAAGACTTGCTATAGTTTTTTTCATTTTGAGACATGTACTTACACATGTGACGCCTGTTGAGGCTGGTTTTGTACGCCTTTAGGCAATATGTTTACTTATGTATGAGATGCATACTTCCAGTTTATAAAAGTTGAACTGTGGAGATTTCTATCCAAATGTTGTACATTTTTATTTTCAACTGTGAAACCTATTTTCTTAAATGGGTGTTTTGGTGGGCTTTCGCGTGACCCGAATGTATGGGCCGTGACAACTTGGCATCAGAGCTCTGGGTTCGAATACTTATGAGCCATGGGAAAGAGGGTACATCACTTTGTGTGGATGTATGTGTGCTTGATTGCATGTGTTACAGCGTTTTCCTAACATAGCATGATAGCTTGTGGTGTATACGTGGGTATGGAGGTTGGACCTTAGGATTGATTAGTCTTGCCCTCGGGCGTTTTGATTAACATACTTGGGAGCCATGTTAGAGACGCGTTTCGCGGACGTGATTTCTAGCAAGGAATCTGAGTAAGTTGTCCAGATGGACGAGTCTTTCTTGTTGGTTCTCCTCGGTATGTGAGATGTGATGACATGATATTACGTGACTATGTGTTAGCATGCTTATTGCCTTTTACGTTAGCCATTACGTATAGATTCTTATCCTATTATGTTGCTTTCGTATAGAGTTATGTCCACGCGGGGAGGACGAGGCTGTGATCGAGGCCGTGGCTGTGGTTCTGACCGAAGGGACGTTTCTGTCCCGGATGTTGGGGATGCTAATGCACCCCAAGGACCTGTTGCTGAGGGAGATTTGTTACGTGAGATGGTCGGCTCCATCCGGTAACTGGCTGAGGCCTCTATGGGGAGAGAGACCATACCTGAGCTGAGGGCGACAGTTGCAATGCACGAGTTTCGCCATCTGGACCCTCCTACCTTTTCTGGGGATCCAAATTCCACCGTTGCCACTGAGTGGATGGAGCTGGTTACCAGGATCCTTGATTCACTTCAGATTGAGGAAAATGATTTGAAGGTTATATGTGCCACCTTCCAACTGAGAGGAAGTGCTCACATGTGGTGGAAGTTCGCCAAGACCACAGTGGCAGGCACCTGGGATGCATTCACAAAGGTATTTCTGGAGAAATACTTTTCAGCGACTATGAGGGATCGCTACAGAGAGGACTTCCTATTTCTAACGCAGGAGACGATGACAGCGCTTGAGTACGAGGCTGAGTTTACTAGCCTATCCAAGTTTGCACAGGAGATCGTACCTAGTGACGAGTTTCGTGTGAAACGATTTAAGAGGGGTTTGAGGCCCGCTATCCGAGACAGAGTGGCAGCGTTCAGGATGCAGGTCTTTATAGAGCTGGTGGAAACTGTTATGAAAGTGGAGGACACTCTGAACGAGACGCGCAGAGACAGGGACAACATGGGTCAGTCAGATGGGGGATGTACACAGTTCCAGGGACGCAGGGACAAGCATCGACGGACATCTGGTCTGAGTTCTCATCCAGTGGGGTCGTATCTGCCACAGTCTTCTACATCCACGCCTCCCGTAGCTTCAACAGGAAGGTCAGACCAGAGAGAACTTGTTTGTCATAGATGCCAGTGGTCAGGGCATCATGAAGCAGAGTGCCGGAGTGCAGCGCCTGTACAGGCACAACCGCAGTCGCAGGATTAGGGGAGAGGGCTAGTGGTATGTTTTGAGTGTGGCCAGTCTGGGCACATCCATAGGGATTACCCCGGAGGAGGGAGTGTGCAGAGTACAGCAGGCACACCAGCCATTCCATCAAGCCAGGGCAGACAGATGTATTCACAGTCCAGAGCTCAGATGTCCCATTTTACAGAGGGAGGAACTTCAGTACAGTCGGGTAGGCAGTCGGCAGTGCAAAGCCGCAGTGGGCCAGCCAGAGATTATGTTCTCACAGATCCTAGTTCATTCAGAGCACCAGTCATGCCCGATGCTACTTTTACTACCTCCATGATCAGAGGTACCTTTCTAGTTTTCAGATCATGGGCCAGTGTTCTTATCGACACTGGAGCATCACATTCATTTATATGTTCTGCCTTCGCATCTGTATTAGGGTTGCAAATGGATTGGTTAGGTAGTACTATGTGCGTGGAGACCCCAGTGAGTGGGAGTGTGAAGTTGAGTCTTGTTTGTAGATCCTGCGTATTGGAGGTCGCCGGTCATTATATAGAGTTTAACCTTGTTATCCTAGACATGACTGCGCTTGATGTCATCCTAGGGATGGGCTGGCTGACCACCTATCGTGCCTTCATCAATTGCGATTGACGGAGGGTAATGATTTGTACCCCAGCAGGATATTGCTTTTATTTTGTGGGAGACCGGGATGAGGATTTGAGGTCTATGCCAGGTGTTGTGCAGGACCAGGGCAACCTGGGTTCTCTTTTTGCATCCCTTATGTTGGATGAGGTAGTTGGGGTTCGAGGAGAGTTACCTCCGGTGGTGTACGACTACTCAGATATTTTTCCTGACAACCTGTTTGGGTTACCACCGAGCCGTGAGGTAGAGTTCTCCATTGACCTAGTTCCCGGAGCTGCTCCCATATCAATACCGTCCTATCGCTTTGCACCCGTTGAGTTGCGTGAACTCAAGGTGCAGTTACAGGAGTTGCTAGATAGAGGGTTTATATGTCCGAGTACTTTTTCATGGGGAGCTCCTGCTCTTTTTGTGAAGAAGAAGGATGGATCGTTGTATTTGTGTATCGATTACAGGAAGCTGAACTAGGTGACAGTGAAGAACAGGTACTCGATGCCGAGGATAGATGATTTGTTTGATCAGCTAAAGGGTTCAAGCAGCTTCTCGAAGATTGACTTGAGGTCGGGATATCATCAGTTGAGGATTAGGGACGAGGACATAGAAAAGACCGCTTGTAGGACTCGCTTTGGTCACTACGAGTTTCTGGTTATGCCATTCGGTCTGACGAATGCACCGGCTACGTTCATGGGTCTGATGAACCAGATCTTCCATCCTTACCTAGACAGCTTTGTGGTAGTGTTTGTGGATGATATTCTGATATATTCAGCCACCAGGGAGACACACGAGGTTCACCTAAGGATAGTATTATAGACCTTGAGAGAGCATTGCCTGTACGCGAAGTATGAGAAGTGCAAGTTCTGGATGACTGAGGTGAGATTTTTGGGACACGTAGTGTCGACAGACGGGGTATCAGTGGATTCGTCAAAGACAGATGCTGTGACCGATTGGGAGCAACCGAGGAGTGTCTTTGAGATACGTTGTTTTCTCGGTCTAATCGATTACTATCGACAGTTCGTGAAGGACTTTGCTAAACTCGCTGCATCGATGACACGCCTGACGCATAAGGGAGTTGCGTTTTCTTGGAGTGAGTCCTGTGAGTCAGCTTTCCAGGAGCTGAAGACGAGGTTGACCAGTCTGCCAGTGTTGATCATTCTAGAGCAAGGCTTGGGGTATACGGTGTATTGTGACGCATCACTTGACGGTCTCGTATGTGTTCTGATGCAGGAGGGTAAGGTTGTAGCCTACGGTTCCCAGAAGTTGAAGACGCACGAGCAGAACTACTTGACACACGACTTGGAGTTGGTAGCCGTGGTCTTCGCTTTGAAGATGTGGCGTCACTATCTGTATGGTGAGTATTTCGAGGTTTTCTCCAATCACAAGAGCTTAAAATATTTATTTTCGCAGAAGGACCTAAACTTGCACCAGCGGCGATGGATGGAGTTGTTAGAGGATTACGACTTTGATTTTGCAGTATCACCCTGGGAAGGCCAATGTGGTAGCTGACGCGCTCAGTATGAGGTCTCATGGGTCATTAGCTTCTGTGGCTATACGTGAGTGGGACATGCTTATAGATGTTGGGGAGTTTGATTTGTGCCTCAGAGAAATTGAGATGGGTGCCACCTTATTTTCTGTAGTTACTCGACCAGCGTTGATAGCACGTGTATTAGAGGCCCAGCAGGCGAACCAGGAGGCTCAGATGATACGAGACCTCGTTGCTAGTGGCGAGGATACAGCAGGATGAATTGTGGGTTCTGATCAGAGTTTAAGGTCAGCTGGGAGGTTGTTTGTGCCGAAGTCATACCGAGCTGATCTTTTACGTGAGTGTCATCATTCTCGTCTTTCTGTGCATCCTGGAGGCACGAAGATGTACTATGACTTACGTCGTCAGTTCTATTAGACGGGAATGAAGAGAGACGTGATCCAATTGTTTTCCCAATGCCTCACCTGTCAGCAGGTAAAGGCGGAACACTAGAGACCGACAGGATTGCTACAGTCGTTGCCTATATCAGAGTGGAAGTGGAAGCACATCTCGATGGACTTTGTGTCAGGACTTCCTCGATTACTTAGGGGACACGATGCTGTATGGGTTGTGGTTTATAGGTTGACAAAGTCTGTACACTTTCTCCCCATCCGAGTGAGGGATTCGGTGGAACGACTGAGTAGCTTGTACGTCAGGGAGGTAGTCAGATTGCATGGAGTGCCAGTATCTATTATTTCAGACTAAGACCCGCGCTTCACTTCTCACTTTTGGCAGAGTCTTCAGAAGGCCTTGGGGACGAACTTGATGTTCAGTACTGCTTTTCGCCCCCAGACGGATGGCCAGCCAGAGAGGACTATACAGATTCTGGAGGATATGCTGAGGTCTTGTGTCCTTGATTTTAGAGGTTTGTGGGAGAATCATTTACCTTTAGCAGAGTTTGCATACAATAACAGCTATCAGTCCAGTATTGGGATGGCACCGTATGAGGCTTTGTGTGGTAGACCGTGTAGATCACCCGTGTGTTGGACAGACATGAGAGAGACCATAGTCTTGGGACCCGACATGGTATGGGAGACAACGGAGAAGGTTACAGTGATTCGTCAGCGCCTCGCGCCAGAGCCTCGTGACAGCGCAAAGCCGCCAGAAGAGTTATACAGATCAGAGGAGGTGACCTTTGGGATTTACAGTGGGGGATCATGTGTTTCTGAAGGTCTCGCCACGTAGAGGTTTGATGAGATTTGGTTGTAGCGGGAAGCTATCACCGCGTTTCATTGGACCTTTCGAGATTCTTGATAGGGTTGGAGAGGTTGCTTACCGTTTGGCGTTACAACCTCAGTTAGCATCTGTGCATAACATGTTCCATGTTTCTATGCTCCGGAGGTACGAGCCTGATCCTTCACATGTGCTAGATTGGGCTGAGCTACAGATTGATGAGGATGCCACTTATGAGGAGCGTCCAATGAGGATTCTTCATACAAAGGAGTGGGTATTGCGGGGTAGAACTATTGCATATGTTAAGGTCTTATGGCGTCATAACGGGGTTGAGAAAGCTACGTGGGAGCTTGAGTCAGGGATGCGTGCTAGATATCAAGGCCTTTTCACCTCGTGACCTTGTTGCGAATTTTGGGAGCAAAATTCCTTAAGGGGGGGAGAGTTGTGAGACCCTGAACCTTGTAATTTTGAGTTGTTTATATACATGACGCTTTTATTCCAGTATATGA
>JAOTRH010144291.1:0-13630 GCA_034768845.1 Heliamphora exappendiculata | reverse complement strand
TAACGGGATCGGCCTCCCAATATTCCGTTACGTAACGGCCGATCCGTTACGTAACGGACGTTATTTAGAACCCTGCTCTATACCTTGGAACATATGCCTGCTTAATACCGACCTCAAATAAAATAGACAACATGGACACCACATTCCATAAATAAAGATTCATCCTGTTATCAACTGTAATGGAGTCGAGTGAAGAGAAACCTTGAGTTTCTTACCCTAGGCCAGAGGCAGACAAGAAGTGAGGGCTTGCCTTGACACTTCATCCCACTTGAGTTCGTTGCCTTGGGCCATAACAAAGAGAGGGAGATTTCTCCGCAATCTTGTCCTTTGGTAACCTTTTGGAAGCTTGGTTTGGCCTCTAAGGCAATGTTCCTGCAAAAATGAAGAACAAGAAGCCTTTAACAGTTTCCTAAATTTTGACTACACAATAGAAATTTGTAAGGCTACTAAACACATGATGTTGGAGCATAGAGTCGTAGAGAGATTGTGCAGGTGGGTTGGAAGACGCCCGTCGTTGTTGAGGTTGGGGGTTGGGTTATATTGACGAATGGTTTTTTTCTGATTGAGAGAGGAAGGGTTATGTGGCTATAATGTTGTTGAGTGAGGTTGAGCTCCATTGGCTCTGTTGTGTGCTGAAGGGAGCTCGGCTCCAGTAAGGGTGGGAAGTGCTCACTTTTTCCTGAGGTCATAGTTGGGGTGTTTCTTGTCTGTGGGAAGGGAGAGACCTTATGGAAGTTGGATTGCTGTGGAACATTCGCCATTCACTTACTATTGTTTTGAAGGTCTTTTTGGCAAGTTTTCTGAAATCTTATTGGGGCATGGTTGATGTTGAATACAACGTTAGAAATTTCGTAATTTGTTTGAAGCAAGAGTTAAGGTGCAAGGAGTTGATTTATGATTTAGTTTGACTGTAGTTAGGTTTTCTGGTGGCAGAAAAGTGGTCGAGGTGAGATTGATGACATCTTAAGGTTGAATGGATGGTGGCAGAGCAGACGTAAAAAAACGTGCGAGGGAGCACAAGAACTCTATTCACTTATCTCCAGGTTGAAGAAAGGAGTAGGCCTAGAGGTGATGCAGATGGCATGAATTGGGTGAAGATAGATGGGACTTTTGGTGTTGCGTTAGATAAGATTCTAGGTGAAACTAATAGTTTCACTTGTCCTAATATGCTTTAATTACACTTAAGTACGATGAAAATCAAATAAATAGGGTAATCAATGGAAGTAGTTCAGCCATTAATGCAAATTTTAATCCACTTTGAATTAAGATCATGTTTTATAGAGGGTTGAGAAAAGTTGGCCTGCATGCAAGGCTTGGGCCCAAGCAATATTGCTGCAGTATATGAAATTGATGTTTATGCATTTTTCCCCGGATATAATTGGGTGCTAAAAGGTTCAGTAGGCCCCATACAGGTTTATCTAATAGATCTGTCACTACAATAATGGACAATAATGGACAATAATGGACAATGCTCGGTGGTTGGAAGCCCACTTAGTATGGTTCAGTCTTAGGGGATAAGGGTTCAATTGGAATTTGGAAAGCAAGCATTACTCATAGGGAATATGGATTTAGGGGAGACTACACAGGAGATAAGGTTGAGGAAAACAGGGGCTTGTCAAACTGCAAGTTTGAGGAATGGTGTTTATCACATGCCAAAATATTATGCTAACGTTAATGGTAATTGGAGTGTGGAAGATGAGTTGAGGCAGTTCACAATCAAGACAGGAGCTTTGTGGATGTAGAAGTCAAAGGATAGTAGATCGAATGATGTGAAAATTTGAGGTCGAAATGTTCTGACAATGACTTGAGAACTAAAAATCAATTGATAAGAGTACATTGAAGTTTGTTTTCCCTAATGTTGTATATGAGGCTCTTGTGGCTCCAAAAGGATGCGATGAATCTGATTAAGCTTTTGAGCATTCATCTGAGAATTAAGTTGAGGATACTATTTCAGCTTCAGTTGTAGGAATCTGACTATGAGATCGAGGTCTTATTTCAATGAGAAGGAAGCTCAGAGTCATGAATTTTCATCCAGTAAGAATCTTACAGGTGTTCACTATGAAGCTGTATCTTGCAATGATGCTGTGATGTATCCGAGTTGTACAAAAAGGTATGTCTGACAGGTTTTCACCATGAAGCTGTATCTTGTGATGACGCTGCTGTATCCGAGTCATACAAAAAGGTATGTGAGCTAAACAAGCCTAATTTTTTTGAATATTTTCAACTTTAACGTGCAAAACATAATAAGATTTCTGATCAAAATGAAGATTCTGCTGGGTATTCCAGAATCTTCTTTCAACGCTAGAGGTGTTTTGAATTCAGTACCTTGTCCAGTGGATACAGTTGGACAGTGTGCTGTGAGGAGTATGCTAAAATGGGATATACATGCCATATTTATATATAAATATGTAACAATCATACAAATATACACGCATCTTGTGTGTGAACGTGTAATATGTTTGGGATGAAAGCACTAATGGTGACCAGATTTCCTAGTGTGACACTGAACACACACACAACTCCAAAGATATTCACGTGCCCTTCTCCACCTCTACCATTAAACAGAGCTGGGCAGACCCAAGGCATTTGGACTGTGCTCAGTCTTCTTTCGATATGTTTGCAACGGTAGAATGCTCTCTAGGTTGTCCACAGTGAGTGTTCAGGTGACTAGAGATAAAAAAGGCATGGTTGGGTAGTAGGATTTTAGTGGTGTGTGTTAACTTTTTTCTGCTCGTGTTGTCATGGGTAGTTTTGATATTATGAAACTAATGGGATTTATTAAATTTTTTAGATAGAGCCGATGCTTAAGCTTGTGTTTGGACTAGCTTTTTTTTCTAGGCTTTTTGGCCTTTTGGCTTTTTTTGTAAAAAAGTAAATGTAAAAAGATATGAAAAAAGCCAACTGAGGTCAAACAAGTGAGCTTTTTAAAAAGCTTTCAAGCAAAAAGCCTTTAAAAAAGCTAGGCCAAACATAGCTAAATAAGGAAAGGAAAATGGGACCTTAAAAAAATTTATCCTTTTTTCCCGTAACAAATCCGTATATTAAATGCCTACTACGTATTAACCGATATGACATGTAATAGCCAATTTCCGCCTCGATGAAAGGAGTGGTCTTGATCATTTAAAAATCGGATTTCAAGAAACTATGTTTATG
The DNA here is from genome assembly GCA_034768845.1 of Heliamphora exappendiculata. Classification (NCBI taxonomy): domain Eukaryota; kingdom Viridiplantae; phylum Streptophyta; class Magnoliopsida; order Ericales; family Sarraceniaceae; genus Heliamphora; species Heliamphora exappendiculata. The sequence continues at coordinate 10,477 of JAOTRH010144291.1, read as the reverse complement.
GAAGAGATATCTATGTTCTAGAAAGCCAAGGTTAACTGGCTTGAGAAGAGGATGCTAAGTCTATATTGTTTCATTTGGTTGCAAATGGGAAGGGGAAGAAGTTTATTAAGAGGCTTGGGGTTGGTTTTCGGTTGATCTTGAAAAGGGAAGATCAAGTTGTTACGGGATTATTTCTTTCTTTCCTAGATTATAACCTTTGGGTTGGGAAGGTAACTTAGGAATTGAAGTTTTGGTATATTCTCCAATTGAGATAAGCAAATCTAATTGATTGGAAAGGCCATTTGGAGATATGGAAATGGAAGTTAGGCAGTTTTTGACCAACATAGATGAATCACTTGGGCCTGATTGGGTTTTCTATTGTTGTTTTTCAAGATTGTTGGGATGTTGTTAATCAAATTTAGAGAAGGTCTTTGCGAAAGATAATTAGAATGGAAATGTTCATTCTTTTACAAGTGCATAATTTGCATGCCTAATTCCTAAGGAGGAAGTATTTGAAAATTGGTAATTTCTGACCTATTAGTTTAACGACTTTTTTGTTATAAAATTTTGGTGGAATTTCTATCTAGAAGGTTGGAAATGTTGTTGGGGTATACTATTTCTCTTAAGTAGGGTGCCTTTATTCAGGGCAACTTATTTTGGGTCTTTCTTTGTTAGCAAATGAGGTGGAGTATAAAGTATAAGTAAGGTAATATCTTTAAGGATGATTTTAAAATGGCACATGTTTGTGCGGGGTGGGGAGTTTTTGATTATGTAATGCTAAAGAAAAGATTTGGCTATATATATATATATCAATATGGATTTGCTGCTAGATGGAAATCAAATCTGGGTTGTTCATCCTCTTGTAATTTATTGGTTATAGCTAGAAGAGGTCTTAGGCTCGGTGACCAATCCCCATTTTTTGTTTCTTTTGTGGTTGATGTTTTAATTAATGATTGTTAATGGTAGGAGATGGTTCTAGTAAAGGATTCCCATCTTCAGTTTGCATTGATTTTCTCTTTTGCAGGAAGATGACAAAGTGGTTGATTTTCTATTTATTTTAATTTTTGTGGTGACTTTGAGTTTCAAACCAAACTAATTTTAAACTTGTGTGCACGAACTATGTTCGCATAAATATCATTGGGAAATTGATAGTATTATGTGGAATGTTATAATACTAATCTAACGTACTCTTCTATCATAATTTAAAGATTCTAAGTAGGTGAAATATTTGAAATTTGAAACAATCCTAGTGGCATTTTAATTGCAACTCTAAGCAATGGAACTCAAATTTCATAAAGTACAAACCCTAATTGTTAAAAAGCGTGCCCTTATAAAACTCTTTTAAAGTGATTTTCATATCATATTTTGATTTCAATTGATGATCTACCAATTTTTATAATCATCTAGATAGATCAAGAAAAGACTCGAAATCTCCTATTGTGTTCTACTGATATAACTCTTCTGCTGATATAACTAGCCCGATTATTCCCCAGCAGAAGCAGAGGAAAAGGACTATTGATACTTGTTTGATTCTAAGCATCAGGTATGGGGTTTTCTAAAAGATTTTAAATTCCTAAATCCTAGCCTAGATGCAAGAAAAAATAAAAAAAGTCAAATGCCAAAATACAAATACAAATACAAAATTTAAATGATCTAATTTTGCATGTTTACACGTGATTGAAACATCTAGAATGCTTTCAGTATGTGGCGCTAGCAATATGTCATAGAGTGCTCGAGCATCACGGCGCCTGAATGTTTTTTTTTAAAGCTAAACTATTTATTGTTAGCCTAGTCGCTATGTGATGTGTTGTAACTCTTCTCTCATTCTAAATATAGTGAAACCCTATATGAGTTGTGGACGTAGGCATTCTCGTGGAACAGTGTATCTATGTGTCGTGTGTATGCTTGATCATTCTTTGTGTTCTTTGTTTGTGCGCCTGTGGTTTGCTGGTTTCCCAACAATTGGTATCAAAGGTCCAAGTTTTGGAGGTTGAAAAACGCACATTGGCTTGAACTTCACCTTCTGGAGAATGCAAATGGAAGATATCCTGTACCAGAAAGACTTATATCTTCCCTTGCTCGGGGAAAAGCCAAAAAATATGTCTAAGGACAAATGGAAGTACTCGATTGTGGACCGTGCGATTAAGCCTCGCGCCGTCGGTGATGTGTAGCATTACGAAGGAGCTGACAATAGATTTGTTAAAGATGTTAGAAAAGATGTACGAAAAATCCTTGGCATCAAATAAGGTATATTTGATGAAAAAACTATTCAAATTGAAGATAGCGGGTGATGCTATTGTTGCTAAGCATCTCAACAAATTCAATACCATCACCAATCAGTTGGAATCGGTGGGTATTGATTTTGCTGATGAAATCAGAAAAGCTGGAATCGCTTGGTTGTGTTGGTTAGTAAGTCCTTGGTATTAGCGAAGTTGAAGCTGGAGGATCTCACCGGATTTATTCTGGGAGAGGAGCCATGTAGAAGAACAACGGGTGAGGGGTTGGGATCGGTTCTAAACGTCAAAGGGAGAGGGAGAAAAAACGATAGAAGAAATCAGAAGGGTCGAGGAAATCGTAGATCTAAGTCACGCGGAAGATCACAATTGCGGACTGTCGATCAAAAATCTAGTGGCTGCTGGAACTACAGTCAGAATGGGCACTTCAAGAAAGATTGTAAGGCTTAGAGGAAGCAGCAAGATACAAATTAAGTGCTAAGAACACTGTCAAACTTCCCGATGATGATGATACAGAGGCCTTGATTTGTGCCATGGATCCTTGCAGCGAGTCTTGGATTGTAGACTCTGGAGCCTCATTCCATGTCTAAGTCGGGCTTTGAAGATGGGTGTACAAGAGCTTAGTTACAATTGATTACATGATTGTACGTAGGACTAACGACGATTGAGACGAAGCCTTGGCAGTATCATTGGGATGGGTGACGTGCAGATCACTCAGACAGACGGATCAGTTTTGAAGCTAAAGAGCATTAAACATGTGCCTAGTCTAACTATGGGCCAGTTATTAGAATTTGGGATCGTGGCATTTTCACAGTAGATTCATGGAAGATGAGCATGGGGTCATTGGTATTAGCCCATAAAAAAGAGTGGACACTCTGTATGTGTCCTCGGGTTCATATATAGCATAGAGGTGGCGATTTTGGGGTTGATGTCGGTACATGGCATAGAAGACTCCGCCATATGAGCGAAAAGGGGATTAAGGTGATCTTAGAAGGAAAATTACCGGGGTTGTAATCAGTGGTAACAAATTTTTGTAAATATTGTGTCTTCGGAAAGCAGAGAAAAATCAGTTCACAAGGACTGCAAGGACACTAAAAGCAAAACGGATGGATTGGTCCACGCGGACATATGGGGATCATCACAAGTACCCTCTTTAGGAGGTTCTTGTTATTTTATTACCTTTATTGATGATGTTCGAGGAAGCTTAAGGTTTATTTTTGTAAAAATAAATCTGGTGTTTTTGGAATTTTCAATAACTGGAAAGTCCTAGTTGCCCTAGTTGAGAATGAAACATAGTTGAAGCTTAAGTGTTTGAAATCAGATAATGGCGGCGAATACTTCAATAGTGAGTTTGAAACTTATTGTGCGGCTAATGGGATCACGAAACAGATGATTCATGATTTTCCTTATGAAGCTGGGACATAACGAGGTGGCAGAACGTATGAATAGAACAATTCTGGAGTGTGCTAGGAGAATAAGGTTGCATGTTAACCTGCCAAAATAGTTCTGAGCTGATGCTGTGAATACAGAAGCTTATCTAATCAACATTGAACCTTTAGTACCTTTGGATGATGGACTGTCAGAGGAAGCGTGGACAGGAAAAAAGGTAATTCTATTTCATCTGCGTATTTTTTGTTGTATTTCCTATGTTTATGTAGAGCATGATAAAATAAGTAAACTTGACGCTAAGTCTAGGAAGTATGTTTTTTTGGATACGAGACTTATAACTACGGGTACAGATTTTGGGATTATAAAAATAGGAAAGTGATTAGGAGTATTGACGTTGTGTTTAATGAATCAGTTTTGTTAAAAAATAAACGAGAATCATAAAAGGTAACCACTGAGGGATCAGACTTTGTTGAGTTTGAGGAAACATTTGATAGAGTATTGAAACCTTGGGATAAGAATATACAATCAACTCCACAAACAGAGACACAGATGACTACTCTCAAGAGATCTACCAAAGCCAGTAAACCTGTAGTGCAATATTCACTATCTTTGAATTATTTGTTGTTAACAGAGAGTGGTGAACCAGAATGTTTTGAATAAACTTTGCATGTTGATTCCAAGGATGAGTGGGAGCGTGCTATGGATGATGAGATGGAGTCTCTATCATCAAATCAGACTTGGGACTTGGTCTAGTTGCCCAAGGGTGAGTCATCTCTACAAAACTAGTGGGTCTACACACTAAATGAAGAGGCTGATGGGAGAAAGAGGTACAAGACTCGGCTAGTAGTCAAGGGACTGCATTAGTCGGGGATAGACTACACGGAAACTTTCTCACCTCTTGTCAAAATCTCAACTGTCAGATGAGTTTTGAGCACTGTGGCAGCGGAGAACCTACACCTGGAGCAGTTGGTTGACAAAATTGCTTTCCTCCACGGGGATCTAGATGAGGACTTCTATATGGTACAGCCACAAGGATATGCAATAGAGGGATAAGAAAATCTTGTATGCAAGCTCAAGAAGAGCTTATACAGTTTGAAACAGGTCCCGAAACAGTGATATAAGAGATTTGATACTTTTATGGCAGGTGCACGATTTAGCAGATGTCATGCGGAACACTGTTGTTATTTCAATAAACTCTCAGTATCTCATCTTTTATTGTTAATGTATGCAAATGACATGCTAATTGCAAGGGCTAGCATAGATGCGATTGAAAATCTCATGTCACAGCTGTCCAAGGAGTTTGTCAAGAAGGATTTAGGGGCAACCAAACGGATTCCTGGCATGAGGATAGTTGGGACATGGTGAACAGAAAGCGAAAACTCTCCCAATCAGACTATGTTGAAAAGGTGCTGAAGAGATTCAAATGGAAGGTGCTAAACTAGTTAGCACACCTTTGGCTAGCCATTTTAGGCTTTTAAAGGAACATATAACTCTACCAATGAAGAAGAACAAAAGTACATGGCAAAGTTATCGTATGCGTTAGCCATAGGTGGCCTAATATATGCCATGACATGGATAGGGACAAACATTTCTTATGTAGTGAAAGTTGGAAGAGGACCTTGACATCTAGAGGGGGAAGACTTGTGTTGGTGCACTCTGTTTTATCTAGAGCACATGTTTACTATTTATTGTTAGAGTTCCAATGAATGTGGATATTAATATGGAAATTTGTGGGAACATTGTGCTGAGGGAAAGAGAGATCTTCAATCGTGAATGCTGTAGCAAAGGAAATTGCTTTATTAGGGCAATGGTTATGGAGATCTCTTAAATAGTAAATATGTTGTTCAGGACAATTTTTGAGACTCTGATGTGGTGAATAGGGAATTCTCGATCTCTATAGAAATTCGTTTTTCACAACACATTCACTTAGGTGTGGGAAATTAGGAGAATGGTCATTTTTTGAGAGTATGTTTCTAGGGGTGAGGGTTCATTTCCTTTTTCTATTCCTCAGAATGTATTGATTATCTTCTTAACATAACGCTTATATTGCCTCTATGGGTTCTTCCTATTTGAACCTAATTTTAATTTCAATATTTCTAAAAATCTTAATGAGCAAGAAATCAAGGAATTGGCTAATTTGCTTTCTTTTTTGAAGGGTGTTTCATTGAGTTGCACAGCTATTGATTCTAAAGTTCAGAATATTTATTCTATTGGCTATTTTTAATTGCAATTTCTTTCGTTAAACCAAACCAATCCAAACAAAGCCTTTATTCCAATCAAATTGGGGTTGGCTACATAAATCCTTTTACGCCATTCTACTCTGTTAAGAGTTACATCTTCATTTAGTTTTGATAAATTCATATCTTTTATTAATACTGTATCTCATGTCAATTTAGGTCTATCCCTCCCCCTAGTGTTTTCATTACTTATGGTCTTGTCGCTTTTTCTTACTACTACATTAATTGGTTTACGTTGTATGTGTCCAAACCACCTTAATGTATTTTCTTTCAATTTGTCCTCAATTGGTGCAACTCCTACCATTCTACGAATCTTTTTCATTTCTAATTTCATCTTTTCTAGTTTTATCACACATCCACCTTAGTATTCTCATTTTCGCAGCACTTATCTTATTTATTTAATCTTTCTTAGCAGACCAACATTCTATCCCATATAAAATCGTTGGTCTAATAATTGTCCTATAATTTTTTTTTTAATCTTATAGATATCCGTCAATCACATAAAATTCCAGAAGCACTCATTCACTTAAGGTAACCAATTTTAATTCTATGAGTTACATCATCTGCAACCTCTCCATTTTTGTTAATAATTGAACCTAGATAACAAATATATTCACTCATAGGTATTTCTTGATTTTGAATTTTTGCTTTTTTATTATTAATATTCCTATTACCGCTAAAATTATATTCCATATATTCAGTTTCGTTCCTAGTTACTCGAAACCCTTTTGATTCCAAAGCTTTACTCCACATTTCTAACTTAGCATTGACCCCACTCCTAATCTCATTCACTAAGACAATATCATCAGCAAACAACATACACCACGGGACCTCATCCTGAATATGTTTAGTCAATTCATCCATAACTAAGGCAAAGAGATAAGGACTTAAAGTCGATCCTTGATATAATCATATTGTAATCGGGAATTCAATTGCAATTTCTTTCGTGAATAACCCAAATAATTCTGCGTTATGAATACATGATTTTGTATGCAAATGTACCACTTAAGTTAAACTATTTGTATGGACTAAACACATAAGAAACTCAATACCAATGATATGGTTTAAACTTTAGAGGAGGCAGCCTAATTGTTCCTTACAACTAATGGAGTGGTGTGTGTGGGAGAGAACATGTAAACATTGATCATTTAAACCATCCTTTACACCATTAAACACAAGCTTTTTAATTACTTCCCTCAAACCTCTACTCCTTGATCCATTTAAAGGGCCGCCCAGAGCAGTCACCAAAACCTTGTATGACATTAGTTTTGGGCTCACTACTGGTAGGATAGTGTTCATCACACCTGTCCTACATCAGGGGCCTACAAATTACTTGTTAAAAGTGTTGGTTCTTCATCTCCTCTGCTCATTTTGGTCTTGGAGGATTTGGGTCCCATATTTATAAGACAGTTAGAGGAGGTCATATGGAGGGTTGCCGGGTGGATTAAGTGGATGGTTCTTTGTTTTCTACATTTGATCCACCTTATGCAGATAATCGATTGCTTTTGTGGGGCCAATGTCGACTAATTAGGCTATCTCAAATAAGGCAATATCTTTGTACTCATAAATAGAACTTTGTTTAGCTTGCCTACATAGTTTACGCGAGTTAGTGAAGTTACTAAGAGATTTTAATGTTAGAGGTAGTGGGGAGGAGTTGAAGTAACATTTAGTTCTGCCTCACTTTTCATTTCAATTATGGAAGTTGATTGGGCATTAGGAAGTTAGAATTTTTTTAGCAGTTCTCTTTCAAAGAAGTTGTTATGGAGGTTCAGGCGTGAGTGTGATAGGTGGTGGTGTGTGCCTAGAAAATCAGACCTCAAATATATGCTATGGCAGCCTAGTAATTGCGACATAAGGGCCTACAAATCTTTTGGGATATTTTTTTGTTGAGCTGCTAAGATTCGGAGATGATTGAGTTGGTTGGAGTTCTTGAGAGGTTGTACGGGATGCCAAATATTGGGTTAGGAGAAGGTTCCACAATATGGAGGTTATCTAGATCAGGTTGCTTTGAGGCAAAATCTTTTTTTGAGGCTTTGATAGAACATCACAATTCCTCATTTCGTTGGGCTGAAATATGGGCAACTAAGGCCCCTGAATGAGGATCTCCTTTGGTTAGGGCCAAAATGACAATGCCAAAGCCATTTATTTGCTACCTAAAAGTGCCAAAATGCCAAAAAAAATAACAATGTTGCTCAACTGATATGAATGCTATTTTGGCACAAAAATATTCTCTATTTCCTTTGGTGATGGTTCTTAATTTAATTGTTATTTATAATATAATTTATTTTGCATGTGTCATGTTTAGAGTCTTTTATCTTTCACACAGCTGGTCTCAAGCTTGGAGAATGGAGGATCGTTGTGTGTTAGGTAGCCTGACAGCCTACACAAAAATCTCATTAGAGCCCTTGTGATCATGAATCCATATATGAATTTAGTTTGATATAATGTACTTTTCATTTGGATTTCCTTCATCTGTTTATACTTCCAGACTTCCAGTACACTATCCTCTGAGACTTCCTCTACCGCCATTCTCTCTTGGGGTCTCTTGCCTTGTGCTCCCTAGAGCTCTGTCATGCACCTTTGGCGTATTTTGCCACATCTCCACTGAACCTTTCCACCACACCTCCACCTATATATACTCATTTACACAGATAAAATGTATTTCCATGGCATTGACATCTCTTCCCTATCCTATAACCTACTCTCAAATACCTTCATGTGCTGATGTAGTAAATTACTTATAGCGTGAAGCTGTATAGGGACACGTTGCAAATTTGCCTCTTTTTCACCATTGGATTCTAAAACTTCGTTACTTGGAAAGAATTTAATATAAAACCATCTTCTTTCAGGTGTAGTATTTGTTGGTATTGAAACTCAAGCTTCATTCAATTATTTTGATGCGGTGTAGTTCGGAGTATAAACATGATCATGGGTTCATATCATATTTGCCATACCCATAGAATCAAAGAAGTTGAATTATAGTGTTGTGTGCATGTTTGGCTTGCAAATAAAGCCGTGTCTCTTTTTGTTTTTTGTTTTTTGTTTTTTTGTGCGTGTGTTCTTTAATTGGAATATTTATTTGGATTTGGTCTAGTCCATAGTAGTATAAGCATGATCATGGATTCATATCAAATTTGCTATGCCATATAACCGAATACGTTGAATTATAATGTTGTGTGCATGTTTGGCTTGCAAATGAACCCGTATCTCTTGTGTGTGCGTGTTTTGCGTGTGTTCTTAAATTGGAATATTTATTTTGGAGGTTGTTCTTCTTGCAGGTTTACTGATTATGTGAATGAAACCATAGCGCATCTTCATCCAATTCATTGCACCAGGGAGAGGAAAGTTGGGGTTGAGTTTGACATGACTACTATTCCTGCTTTTTTGGTTGTCCTCATTGTTCTCTGGATTGTGCTGAGGCCAAGACGTCCAAAGCCCAAGATTAACTGAGGTAGCCAGTGGGACTTATCAGAGCTAGGCTTTATTGAGATGATGTATCGGAGCCAAATGGCTACACCAACTAAATGAATACAGCCATTCCCCACTTGCCGGCGCTGCCAGGCAGAATTTAGGCTTTTCTGACATTGTGGCCAGGGTACCAAAAGGGTATTCCTTTGGTCCATTACCAAGGTTTTGGTAGTAGGAAATAGGAAAGTGTAATTGCCTCATTGTGTGTAGACTTCCAGAGAAACAAAAGCGGTTGGGAGGGGGGAAAAAAAGAGCTCTACACAATTTCTTTCTCCCTGCATTGAATCGGAAATCTTTTAGCAGTCTTTTAAGGACAAAAAAAGAGACGCAGTGAATCTTTTAGAAAGGAAGGATAAAAATGAGGTGTCAATAAGACTTGTGCTATTCAAAATTGCCATGTGTGTGTGACATATCTGGGTTAATGAATATGGAAATAGAAATGGAAACTGAAACAAAAATGGTTTAAAATAGAATTGAAACTTGGATTTGCTCGAATGAGTCTTGGTAGTGTAAATTTTGATTTTCAAACAGATGAATTATTTTGAAATATTTTACATGGACATTATACCTATTGTACCAATGTATCTTGACATGCATGTATATCATGTCAATTGTCATGTTGCTTATTAGCAATGTTTTTTACTGAGTCAATGTGCTCATTCCTATCAATTTTTGGTGCAGATGTAGAACCTTAGACTTGATGAGACTGGGAGTGCGCCTTGAGGAACTTAGTTCAGAATAAGGGCCAACTTTTGGTAATTTTCAAAATGTTTTAAGAGCATACAAGTTTTAAAACCTAAGGTCCATAATTTTAACTTCTTAAATCCATTGTTTTAAGAGTTTTAAAACCTAAGGTCCTCTATTTTAATGCTTGTCAACTTTATGGACAAAATCACCCTTATTAACACTTGCGTTGCTTTCTGAATTTGGGTCAGTTCCATCATCACCGTTGTCGGCTTCTCTCTCATTAGCGATTGGTCCAGAAACTTCTTCCTCTAAATCCCCTCGCAGCTTCTATTCCATCCATTTCTTCTTCATTTCACTTTTGAACGAAGGTTTTTTTGTTTTGTTTTCTTTTTTTATCCTCTCTCCTAAGTTTTACAATCCATTGCAACAATGTCTTTCTGCAAATCCCAAAAGACATTATTAGACTCAATTCAACCCAATATA
>JAOTRH010144260.1:0-13631 GCA_034768845.1 Heliamphora exappendiculata | reverse complement strand
AAATGAACTAGACTACTATTAAGAGTAAATTAGAACAACTAAATAAAATAAATACTAGAAAATTAAACTAATACTTATGAAAGGAAATGACATTAACATTATAAGAAAAAAAAAAGAATGAAAATAAATACTAGTAAAGACAATTAAACTAATACTAGAAATATAAAAAAAATTTAAAATAACTATTTAGCTTAAATGTGAAATGTAGTATTAATTACTACATTCACATAAATGTAGGTGGATTATTACAACAATTAAGAACATTATTAAGTTGTAATTGTCAAAATATGTTAGCACCATTTAATAAGTAAATAAATAAATGAATAAAAAAACAATGTGCTTAGTGTGGGGTGTGAATTAAGGAATTAATTTAAAAACTAAATTCAACGAAATAAATTAACCAATAAACAATGTTTACTACATAAATAAAGAAAACGTGCAAATTAAAATTGACAATTAACCCGATCACTCCAAAAGAGATAAAGTGGAGTTTAGAAAGATCGAAAATCTAAATGGGGTACATAGATTGTCGGAGAATCCTCAAGTTGTGGAATGTGCCTCCGCGTGCCAATCTTCGGGGGCTGATCCAAGCAATGTAGGCTTCAATGTAGGTCTGCGAGATTAGGGACTCAGTATCTCGGCAGGGTTTCGGCATCGGGGCTCGGGATCGCTCGGTATATCGGCAGAGTCTCTCTCACTCAAAATTCGTACGCTGGGGTACGGTATTTATAGAATTCTTCAACCAATGAGGTGTTGCCACGTTTTGGGACACATCAGGCCATTTGGAGTTGGCGGTCGCCACAATGCAAGTTTGCGGTCGCCATGTTTTTGGAAGGTTCCACAAAGTTCTATGACGGTCGCCACAATGGGAGTTGGCGGTCGCCATGATGGTATGTGGCGGTCGCTACTTTTGACTAGGGTTTCCACAAAGTTCTATGACGGGCACCACAATGCAAGTTGGCGGTCGCCTTACTTGGACAGCAAGTTTCGATGGTTCGATAAAATTTTATTGGTTCGAAAGTTCCGGGTTCAAATACCGAGTTTTGATCACTTCCCGAGAATTGAACTGAGGCACTATTCCACCTGTTTTCATCATCGGATTCGCCTAAGATTAGGCGAGGTCAAATTGGAGTGTCTACAATCTGCATTACTTTGTCCTGAAAAATTTAAGCCGCCTTTGCAGCTCAATCTGCAGCTCTTTGTCGCTGCCTTGGAATACCTTTGCCATCTATAGGGTTAAATGCTTGATGGAGACTTGAAGAAAGTGAGAGCTGGTGCAGTTTCAGGAAATGGACAATTATATACTTTAGGGGCAATTTGGGAATTAATAGTAAAATAGAAGGGTTATAATGCAATTGACATTCCAATCCAGATAGACCAGATTGAGAATACCAGACCCATTATAGGATTACTAATCCTCCCACTGCGTGGGATTGATAGTCCAATTGGACTGTTTGTCCAGCCCACACATGCAGCATTAAATGTTACCGGGCCCACAAGATTGGTTATCCGGTCCAGTGCCGTACAATGGGCATCAAACAGGCCCTAAAAGCCTAGACAATGAATTCAAGCTTCTAATGAATTTTACAACTTGGGTACTTGTAGTGTTTCATGGTAAAATAGGAGAGAAAACATGTAGTCGTACTCGTAGCCGTTAATATTCAGCCCGTTCCCTCAATTCCTTACCGAGTTTACAAAAATGAGTAAAAAGGGTTCCTACATGATCCACAGATTGTACATTGCAAGGATCAATGCATTGCACCGATAAGCCTTTGCTTGTACTTTATTAGGATCTATAAGATCTGAAAAGCTTCAAATTTGATTATGGAAATAATTCATTGAGAAAACAGAAACGATGGGAGCTCATTTTTCAATGAAGCCCAAAAATCAAATACCAAAAGGAAAAAAAAAAGAAAAAAAGAAAAAGAAAAGACAATAAAAAGGTAGAGAGTTCAACATCAAGGAGTTCTCATTCTTCTCCTTCGAAATGTATTCCCGAAATCCACAGCTCAAAGCCAGGTAATAGAGACATGACCCAAACACCATGGATATAGATAAGACTGCCGGCTGATTCCATGCCAACTGATGATTGAGAAACACCAACCCTATAACCCTTTACACACGTAATGCAACATTTGAAATTTGCCGCAGGTATGCTAAATATTATCAAGCAATCCACAGTCAAACTTCACCATCACCACCAATCACATGAAGAAAGCCACCATCGTAACTTAATGAGCACCTTAGACAACTGCATATTTCTTGCTATAAATCTGAATCTTGACTTTTATAAAGCCACATAATATGGTTTCAACTTGGGAAGAGCAATGTACTCGTCTTCCAACAGTTTCATCTTCATTTCCTTGTGTAATTTTGGTATTGTAGAGTTTTTGAAAGAATGCCATAATACTTTCCAACTGCTAATGTGAAATCTCCCAATAAGAATGACATTTCAATGCATGCTTTCCACTTTTCATCCTGTTCGTCAGGATTTTTCTTTTTTTCTTTTTTTCTTTTTTTTTTTATTTGTGCGGACAAAATCTGAAAGAGAATGCAGAAAATCCTCAATTATGGGGCATCCCCACCTCAATATCTTTCCAAAATTTCCCCAGGCTTCCAGGTTTTCTCGCCCAATTTATCCTCCACCATTGTGTCAAGCTCTCGATACATTTTTTATCCAAAGCCCCTGTTTCTGACTTCCATTATTTGTCCACCAGTTCCTGTTACCAAAGGCCATGTTTTTAATCCATCAAAATTGGCCATAGTACAACTCCTTTGAAGAAATTGTGAAGGCCTTGGCAGAAAAAGCTGATGCTTTGGAACTGAAGAACAAACATTCCACCCACCAATGGGTAACTCAATCGACAAGTTAATACTTGGACACAATCCATCCCCTATCTCTGGCCAAAGAAACGCTTTCCTTATAACTAAAACTGGAAATATAATCAATGTTACTTCCTCAAAGGTAGATTTCTCCTCCACCCACTTGATTTTCTTTCAGCCCTTTCCGTTACTGTCCCAATCTTTCCTGCCTCGCGAAAATGCAATTGAGGGTAAGAAGGAAAAATGCTTGCTACTTTACAACTAAAAGCAGCAGCAGCAAATATTTCCACATCTGCAACTCTATTCACCAGAACCAACTTGGTTTCACGTGGTTCCAGGTTATGTCAAGAACTGCCTCAGAGAAAGCAACTTGCAGCTTATAAACAAAGTTGCGCTTTTGCTACAACCAAACATAACCATGAAAACTATTGCATTTACTTGATGTGGAGCAAATGAGAGAAAACCCACATCTCCTGTCCCACCTCTCCACCCATAACCAATTTACAAGAGACATCAATTGCTATTTGAATTGTTTACTTTACTACAACCTTCCATAAAACCAAATAAAACCGAGACCAAGTTTTGCATTTTTGACAATCTCTAGAGCTTAAAAATGGCCACAACGGGTCCCATTTACCAAGAACAAAAACAGATACCAATAACGTATAAGTGACTCCTGTTAGCCTGAAAAACATTGTTGGACCCATTTCATGGCAACTTAAGCTTTTGGAACAATTGGTGATCTAATGTGAAATCAAAGATTAGAGCTATAGTTTTAGGAGCTCCTGGATTCATGACTTGTCACCTTGTTATCTCCATCATTGTGCACTTCGTCTGCCTATGTTTATGTACATTGTTCTAGTAAGTTTCTCTTTTCACATGTGATGGAGCCGCTTGATATACATCGCTGAACTTATTTCCTAATAGGTTAAATTTTGTGGACAATTGGTGATCTAACAACTCCACAACACGTACGCTTACAAGGATAAAGTTGGCACTCTCAATTTGAATGGTCATGAACTCATGGATCTTTTCCAATTCCAACATGCAAAATTGCAAATCAGTCACATAAATCCAATCATCCATCTTGAGTCCAAGCATTCATCCACAATGACCCCATATCTTAAACTTATCTAGCTCAACAAAAGCATTTTGTAAGTAAGAGACTACCCTTCAGCCACGTTGCTCGATCCCACGGCAAAACATTTAGCAATACTATATGGGCACTCCATGAAGAATAGAAAAAATGAATGTTGAAATCCAAAGCTTCTATAATACTATAGTTTAGGAAAAGTGGAAAGTATTTGAGCAAAGGTTCTAGGACTTAATTCATTTCAATAGTGGTGCGGTGTGCCCCAAGTATCAAGATCAGTGTTAACATGGTTAAATCTGAAGTAGGAAATAGTTTGCACGAGAATGATATCCCATGCAATTAAAGGAGGAGATTATAAACTTCCAAGGAAAATCAAGGTGTACATGCCAGAAAGAAAGATGCTACTGAATCTATAAAATAGATAGGGTTCAACTTTCCAATCTTGATGAGTACTGTTTTAGCCTTCTTTCTTTCATTTATTCATTTTTGGAAGGGGGGATCCGCAAAACTTTGGAAGAGAAGGCGTACACATTGTTTTCCACAAATAGTAAAAATATTAGTATTTAAGATCTAATTTACCAATCCCCAGCAATGTTTAATATGCTAAAGGTACTCTTAAAAGTCAAAACCAATATGTGTATGGAATTTTCATCTTTTTACTTAAATTTGGAATGGAGATCTAACAATAACTATGACCATTCAAAAGACTAGGTAAACTTTTCTAGCTGCCTACCAAAGCTCAAAGTGAAAAGATGCATGCTTCCACCATGAAGATCGAAGATACGTATCCATACCGGTAGCACTCGATATAAAACCAATCTTTTATTCACTTTTCCGCCTGAGATGTTTCCACAGAAACAAGTAGAATTTGGAGGGAGAAAGAAGACAACATGATCTTTAAAACTATGTATGCTTTTCAACAAAAGATTGACCAGCAAAGAGCATCATAGAACCCAATACAATCCTGTACAACCAAGTAGATTCTGCGTGGATTGCATTCAACCATAGATGGCACAAATCACTCAATGTATTTAAGCACTTATTTACGACTGCTTTTCCCTCTCCATGCCAGACCCTACAGCTTTGTTTCTTTCCCATGCAGCTAAAAGGTGCATCATCGTGATCCAAATCTTTCAACTTATATATTGTTCCAAAATAAGTAGTAAAGATAATGAAAATTTTCTTTTCATATTGTAGACACTCAATGACTCAAACCCCTAAAAATTGCCGTTGAACCAAGACATTGGATGGCTTCTAGCCTTACATTTCTCTGCTATTAATCGTTAATTGTATATGACACTGTTACTATAACAAGTATGATACTGGGGGGGAAAGAAAATTGACACAACCCAAAAGGGAAAAAAGATGGAAGAATTCTGTTTGCAGAGAGGTCCATTGTCTGCTACTTCACTGGTGGAAAAGGGTTGACTCTTAGCAGCATGTCTATCATACCCAATTCATAATATACTACTAACAATTGCATCAACACACACCCATAATACACTTTCATTCTTAATTAGAAGTAAAAAAGAAGAAGCATAATTTCTTCCTTGAACATGTTACAAAAGAGGAACACGGTTTCAATTGAATGGTGGAAAAGATAGTTATTTTGATCAAGCCTGCAAATAAGGTGAAAGGAATGACCTCCTGCCAACCTCACAAATAACAAAGCAAACAAAAATATGGAACTATTGGGGCAGAAAAAGAGAACTCGGTACATAGTTTGCTAAAAAGCTGTTTTTTTAACTGATATTTTTTTTTTTTTTTTTGCAAATATAGTTTTCGAAGAAATTAAGAAAAACAAAAGACAGTGAATATATTTTTCACATGGAAAGAATACCTTTTCGTCCACCGTAGTGTGGGGCAGTGTCCCAGAATTCTTCACGCATCTGTTTGAGTTGTGCTCTTGTTATTGGTTCCGAATGCTTCCAAGGCTTTGGCTTTCTTATTTTCTTAATATTTTCTGTGATCATAAACAACAAAGCCAACAATCTTGTAAGTCATAAATTAAATTCAAGTAAATGGTTCAAAAAAATTGCATTTCTAAGGTTGAAAACTCCGCAATCAACATAAATAAACACATACAAGCAGATTTTCCAAACCCTCTCACACTCAAACATGTTAATTAAAATGAATTGAAGGTAATTTGGGTCTCATCACCAAAGGAGTGACATTTGAAAAAGCACAATCAAACCAACTTTACGTGCTTTTCACATTTTGACATGATAATTTCCCATTAACTTTCCTCTTAGGATGCTACCACCAAACTGTCTTGTAAACAAATTCATGACTCCTGCTTCTCCCAATCACTTCATGTTCTCCGGATTTTGGTTCAGGAGACTGAAATAGAATGAATAATAGCCAAATCATGGCAGATAACTCAAAAACAATATCTAATACAAGTTAAATAAATAGAAAGTTTTATGTGGAAATTTTTGAGTGAATTTGAATTAATGAAATAAAATAAAAGTCAGGAGGTACTGACCATGAGTATGGTGGGAGCTTTCCACCATTTGACAATAACATAAGTCTTGCGTGTCTACTGTGCAGTGAGTTGAAACTATCATGGGGATAATTGAAACTATTGAGGAGACATGGGGTATATGGGATTTAGCAAGTGTTGGCAAGTTGAAGTATGACTTTACAAAGAGACAACAAAAAAAGCAGCCAGCAACACTCAGGAGGGCAACTCACATGCTAGAAGAATGACAACAAAAAAAGCAGCCAGCAACACTCAGGAGGGCAACTCACATGCTAGAAGAACTCAAATCTGTAAGATTTTATAACTAATGGGCTTTCTACACCCTCCCACCCCTGCCCCCCAGTCCATCAACCATTGCCACAATAATGTCAAAAAAGATAAACTTAGTTTAATGATGATGATGCTGATGAATCTAAGGAGAAGATGCATGCATGGTATATGAAATAAACACGAATTCCCTCAGGTATAGCAGAATTATGAAATGGGAATTCAGGAAACAGGCACAAGGAACTAGATAAGAGACTTCTTATGAGTGAACCGAAGTCCAACCAGTATTAGTGCTATTCAGATTGAGCCCAACATTAATGCAACCTACAAACAATGCAGGGTTAGTTTTCTTCATTTTCTTTTTTCTGATTCACTGCTTTCCATATTTAAAATTTTCAAACCAAGATTTAAAGTTAGGCTGGACACATACGCTTGCAGTTGAATAAGAAATAATAACATTTAGACAAGAATATCATCGGTAGTGAAATTTTGACCCCAAAATTCTCAAAATCACCTGAACCTCATAGAAGCCGAACTTCCACACCAAGTAATGAATTTATGTCGAAAAATCAAAATGCCACACCAACATTACAAGCCGGAGTATGTTATTACACAATTCATCATACCAACACGCAGTTAAACTATAGTACTATACGATAGAGATTAAGCAAAGATTCAAAGTAGTCCTTTTAGACCACAAATTCATACGCATTTAGCAAGGAAAATATGCATAAAAATATTCTCAGGGTACATTTGATTGCAGGGTTATTTAAGCAAAAATTAGATTATTGATAGGATTACAGAAAATAAGTTACCTATACTATGGGACAAAGGAGATAAAGTGATGGGGCAAAAGATTGAATATGGTCAGATTAACGAATAATATTAAAGGGATAAGTTATACCATGGAACAAAGAGGGATAAAAGGATTGGGCAAATGATTGAATATAATACGCTAATATATTATCGAATTAATTTTCTTGTGTTTGATATTTGATTAGCATTTGATAAATAAGAGGACAAAGAGATAAAATTAATTTGATATCCAACAATACCACCATCTCTGATATTAGTTATTCCCAATTAAATTTCACATGAATAAATAATTCAACTGGCTTATTTCTCATAATAATATGCGCAAACCAAACGGATTAGAAAACATGTAGGCCATGTGTCTCGCAAATCCAAGCATTAATCCCCAAAGTTTATCCCAAAACCAAACACCCGAATCAAAAATTACGTGGGGACCATATGTGCCTAGTCCCTTCTTCCAATTTTATCACTCAACCAAGCATGCCCTTAATTGTTTATCAAACCGCACTCTGCATCAATTGATACCAAAGCTCAATATACAGAAAATTGACCACAAACATAAAACAACAAATTGCAAAACCAAAAATCGATACGTATATGACCGTAGATGTGTTCGCTCATCTATGTATATAAAGGAATTTCAGAAATGGCGAAAGAAATAAGACAATTAAGCGCCATGATCGCCATCTTACCGTCCCCTTTGGCCCGTGACGATCCAGAACAACCCATGGTTCTTACTCACTTTCCAACCCAATACCGAAGCTCTGCGCCGGTGATGTCTTCGGTGAAATCTCCGGCGACTTCAATCCCGATTGAAATCGAGGGGAAAAAATGAAAGGGCTGTGATATGATCGAAGGTCGAGGTTTTTTTTTCTTTTTGCGCGCTCCAAACTCTCTCCTTCTCAACGACAGCTATACGTATACAGGTTTGTATATATCTATCTCCCTGTTCATTTGGTGAGAGAGGAGAGAGAGAGTAGGGTAGGAGGAGTCCACTCTCTCTTTCTAATGTCCTCGTGTCCTTTCAAGTTTCAACCCAGTTGGAATCTAACCTGCGTTTCCGTGATGATTACAAGGTAACTTCTAGTTTGAAAAAAAGAACAACTATTCGCTACTTGCCTTCAGAGTCTGCATCTATTTTTCCCCGTTTAAAAGTTTATTTTTTTATTTTTTTATTTTTTAGCAAAAAAAAAATTAGTGTGAGGATGTTTAAAAATTTTGGTTTTTAAAGAGTTTAATTTTTTTAGAAAAAAAATTTTAAATTGTTTGGAATAATTTGTTGTAGTAGTTTTTGTTTTTTTTATTTATTAAAATGTCTAAAATATTATTATTTTTAGCTTTTAATTTATAGTGTTTGAGATATTGATACAGTTTTTTTTGTGAGTAGGATTTACTTTTTAAAGTAAAAGTATTATAGTAATTTTATTTTAAAAAAATTAAGGTGTTTGAAATATGTATTGATTTTTTTCTTAAGTTAAGAGATGAAAAAATCGTTAGTTAGTTTTTTTTTTCAAACCAAACAAGACAACATAAAATTCGATTTTTTATGAAAAAAAAATTGGCTTAAAAATTATCCCAAATTGACGCTACATTTAGTGCAAAACAAATTATTTAATAAATTAGCTAGTTAACTTTTGAAAAGTTGATTGTTTGATAAAAAAAAATTAATTTTTTATATTTTGTTTAAATTAAATAATTTTGTCTTTTTATATAGTTGAAAATAACAATTATATATAGTTGGTAGTTATAGTAAATAAGTTATGTATTATGAATATTATTGTATTTTAAAAGTAATAGTAGTTTAAATTGAATAGAATATTCTAAGAATTTAGTATTTTTATTTGACTTTTTTTAGTTTTTTTTTTTCCAAATGGGTCCGTTAATTTTTTGTACTTTTATCAAAAATGTCAAAAAGCCTAGATAGCCAAACGATCCCTTATCCTTAGTTTGGGAGGAATAAAAACTTTTAGCTTTTAAAACTTTAATTTTTAAAATAATAAAATAAATAAAATTATCTTAAACAAATTATTTAGAGCAACTTTTTATTTTTTAATAAAATTTCTAAAATATTTTTATTGTTTTAAGCTATAGTCTTTAGGATATTAATACAATTTCTTTCTTTTTTGAGTAAAATTGAGTTTTTAAATTTATTGAATTATAATTATTTTATTCAAAAAAAAGTTATAGTATTTTGGATGTATATAGGTTCTTTAGGGGAAAAATAGAAGAAAAATAATGTACTTTTTAGATATATTAGCCAGTTTAAAAATTAACTTTTTTATAATAAAAAAATAATTTTTAAAGATATACTTACTCTATTGTCAAACATAATCTTACTACATTTCCTTTTTATCATATTCTAACCTTAAATGTAGCAAGAATGTCAGATACTACCCAAAAAAAAGTACTCAAAAAGCTACCAAAATTTTAAAGCAATTGGCAACATATATAGGAGAGAAATGGAAAGATTATTTAAATTATGAGAGAAAATAAATAAAGAGAAAAGATTAAGCTTTTTTCTTTATTTGGTTTGAATAAATAGGAGAAAAAAAGAAAAAAAATAGTTACTTCTCTTATATTCTATTTATTTAACCACAATAAATAAATAAATAAAACAAAGAAACATCTTGTATAATCCACCAATTTAACCCTAAAATAAATAAGAGTACTTAAATTTGTTTTTTTTTTGTGGTTAGTTTTGACATTATAAAATTTGTCTCTCTTTTGTCGTTAAATTCTTTATTTTGGAAAATTTCAAAAAATGTTCATTAAGATGAATAATTTCTCCTTATTTTTTATTTCTTTCATATTTAGTAATCTAAATAAGTTATTAAAAAAATATACACACTTTCTTTCTCTTTAAATTGGTCAAACCAAACGAGCTAAAGTGTATCATATAATTTACTAAATTTAGACCTACACCATATTCATTACTTTTTTGGATAAAAATTTTCGAAGTATTAAACCTGTTTGGTTATGTTAAATCTAGGTAACCTAAGAGTGGGAGTGAATTCGGTCTTTAAAAAATAAATAATAATTTAAAAAAAATTTAAAAATATTTTAATATTACAATAAAACAAGATATGCAAATATATAAGTAAATCAAATATTAAAATATGAGGGATACAGAAATATAACCAGACACCATGGATTTATAGTGGTTCGGTTTTATCCTAACCTACATCAATTCCTCAAGATCTCCCTCAAGTATTTTCACAATTCAGAATATTTCACGGGCGTATTCTAAGCCTTTACAAGTATCAAGTCTTCTCTTGAGATGTTTGAATGTTTATAGGCATATTTACAAGCCTATATCAGCTTCAAGAAGATCCTATGAAAACAAGCTTCTGTTTTATCTAATCTCTCTTGAACTATTCTTTGATGAGTTTCACTTACTCACTCAAAAGTTAAAGAGTAACTTACCATTGATTACAATAAATAAGATGTAATAAATAAAGAACACTCACTCTCTTTACAGAAATAATTTATAATAAATGAAAAGATAAAGAGAGATGAGGAACAAGAACTGGAGTTGCAGCAATAAATGTGAGCTTGATGAGTTCTGAGATTGATTTGAGTAATGAACAGTAAATGCAAGTCTCCAACCTCTTAAATGCTGAGAACTAACTCCTTATATAAGTTCTTGTGAGTTCTTGGCCGTTGGAGGTAGGTGAGGGTAATAAATGCCAAAAATTCACCCGTTGAGATCTGCCGTATTTTGAATTTCCGTCTTTAGGGTCGACACAAATAGTTTTGGTGTTGACACAAAGTATCAAGGGCAAGATTCTTCAAGTGGTTGGATCAACACAAATTTTCTGAGAGGTCGACACAATTTTTGCACTTTACCTTCCAACGTTCTGGGGTCGACAAAAATGAATCTGGTGTCGACTCGTCTGAAATTTCAGCATCTGGAAGAACAACTTTGTGTCAACTCAACTTGCCTTTGGTGCATACACGAATTTCTGCAAGAAGTCTCGGTACTTTTGTGTCGACACATTTGGTTTCTGGGGTTGACACCAAAATTCTGCAGACAGACTCAGTTGTTTTGTATCAACACATTTGCTCTTGGGGTCGATACTAAGTAGCTTATACAAGTAACTCATTGTATAAGTTCTTGTGAGTTCTTGACTGTTAGAAGTAGGTCTGGGCAATAAATGCCAAAAATTCGACCGTTAAAATCGGTCGTATTTTGAATCTCTGTCTTTAAGATCGACACCAATAGTTTTGGTGTCGACACAAAGTGTCTAGGGCAAGGTTCTTCAAGTGGTTGGGTCGACACAAATCTTCTGAAAGGTCGACACAATTTCTACACTTTACCTTCTAACGTTCTGGGGTCGACACAAATGAATCTGATGTCAACTCGTTTGAAACTTTTGCATCCGGACGAACAACTTTGTGTCGACTCAACTTGCCTTTGGTGTCGACACGAATTTCTACAGGAAGTCTCGATACTTTTGTGTCGACACATTTGGTCTCTGGAGTTGACACCAAAATTATGCAGGCAGTCTCGGTTGTTTTGTGTCGACACATTTGCTCTTGGGGTCGACACCAAAATTTTGCAGGGAGGCTCAGAACTTTTGGGTCGGCGCAACTTGTCTTGGGTTCGACACCAAAAATCTGCAGGATGTCTCAGTTGTTTTGTGTCGACACAATTTCCATTTGTGTCGACAAAAAATTGATTTCTTTCGACTCAAAATGAGTCCCGAACACTTCGGCACTTTTGTGTTGACACAAAACTAATTTGTGTCGACATTAATATTTTGGTACCTGAAGATCAACTTGTAAAACATTTAGGGTGCCAAACCATTTGATCAATTGGTGTTTGTAGACACCCCAATTTGACCCCGCCTAATCTTAGGCGAATTCAATGATGAAAACAGGTGGGATAGTACCTCAGTACAATTCTCAGAAAGTGATCCAAGCTCGGTATTCGAACCCAATCATCAAAACTGTCAAAACCAATGAAATTATGTCGAACTACCAATAACTTGTTATGCAAGTAACTCTAACATGGCGGCCTTCAACTCCAACATGGCAGCCTCCACCTTCAACATGGCGACCGCCACCTTTCATCATGGCGACCGCCAACTTGCATTGTGGCGACCTCCAGAAGAACCTTTTGGAAGCTTCTTTTGATATGGCGACCGCCATATTCATACCCGGCGGCCGCCAACTCCAAAAACCCTTACGTGTCCCAAAACGTGTCAACATCTCATTGGTGGAAGAATTTTATAAATACCGTACATCTGCTACGTTTTCAGGATATAATTTGAGAGAGAGGTTTAGTGAGAGAAGTTCTGCCCAGTCGCCGAGCAATCCGAGCCCCGACATCGAAAACCTGCCGAAATATCAAGATTCGAACTTCCGACGCCTACATTGGAGCCTTGCTTGGATCACCACCCGAGGATTGGCACATCGAAGCACATTCCCCCCAATTTGAGGATTCTTAAGCAATCCAGTTACCTCACTTAGATCACCGGTCTTCCTAACCCTATTCTCTCTTTTTTGGGGTGATCAGGTTATATTTAATCTCAGTTTATATATTTCTTTTTATTTACATAGTTAATCTTGTTCATCATTAACATTGCTTCATTTAATTTAGTTGCTTTAATTTCTTAATTTACACACTCACACTTTGCAAATTGTCATTTTTATTTTTCTTCATTAATTAGTACCAATATTTTCGGCAATGACAACTTATTAATGTTATTAATTGTTATAATTAAGCCACTTACATCATATGAATGTAATTGTCAATATTACATTCATATCCTCTAATTAAATAATTGTACTTATTTCCTTTTATTTGTTTCTTTTTTTTTCTTTATTATTAGTTTACAGTTCCTTTATCATTTTCTTTTATATTTTATTTCTTAAATGTCTCTTTATTTTTAACATTAGCTTAATATTCTCTTTCAAGCATTTGCTTTCTTTCCTTTCTTTTTCTTGTAAGATTGCTTTTATTCTTCTCTTTTAATGTCTTATTTTTATTTCTTTTCTTTAATGCTAATACTCCATTTATTTTCTCTCTCTTATTAGTAGTTTTAATTTTCTTTTAATGCACCATTTTCTTTTCTTAATGTTTCTTTTTCTCTTAAGTATTAGTTTAATATTCTTTTTAAGGTTCCATTTCATTTTCTTTTTGTAGTTTTT